>JAFEMH010004919.1:0-65000 GCA_022495995.1 Adenophora triphylla var. japonica | reverse complement strand
AGGCACCCCCGGCCCCTTTCGGATCCTTCCGAGCTCCCTTGTGGTGCTCCGAAGCCTCTCCGAGTGCTCCCGCGACGCTCCCGCGTTGCCCCGAGGCACTCTCGAGGTACTCTGAGGCCCCTCGTGGTACTCCGAGGCCTTGCCTGGTCTTTCCTGAGGCGTCCCGGCTCTTTCCGAGTCAAATCGGCGATCCCAACGCACGCCGAACCTCTGGCCGAGTGATCCCTGCGATCCCAACGCACGCCGAACCTCTGCCCGAGTGATCCCTGCGATCCCAACGCACGCAGAAACTCTGTCCGCAGACAACCGGCTCATCCCGAAGCAATCCCGGTCCGTACCGGAACACTATTCCATCCTCAAACACTATTTCCCCGCGGAAGACAGACACGAACCAACATTGGTAAGGCTTCCTTCCTAAACTATTTCAATACATTTCAATAAAGCAGTGTACAATGTAGACATCCGATACAACATGAATTTTTAAAAGCACACACACACACAACAGTTAAAGAATATAAGCGGTACCGAAAGACTCGATTTTACGAGGCGACTCAGGTGAGCTCTAATATTCTAATATTCTCTTCTCGAGGAGTCATCTGACCTCCGAACTCAAAAATCTCATCACAAAAAAAAAAGTTTATTTTTAAACTGATGCCCTTTTTCAATGTTTTGGGCTTAATAAAAACGGCGTGGCGACTCTACAAAGCAAAAACACAGCGAGACACCTCCAACCGCAAAACGGAATAAGCCAGATGCCGGGGCGCGATCGCGCTGCCTATCGGATCCGGGCGACTTCCTGAAAGCAACGCACCAAACGCGAGATGCCGGAGCCAAATCCGCGCGCGAGCCGGATCCGGGTAATTTCAGTTGGCGACTCTGCTGGGGATTATTTGTTTTAAAAAACTTTTAAACAAAACGAAAGATTTTTAAAACGATGATGAGGGTCAAACTTTCATTTTACCCCTTTCTTTAACTGTTGTGTGTGTGCGCATGTGCTTTACCTTTTTTTTATTTTAAAAAAAAATACAAAAAAAAAATGCATCAATATACATCTGTGTACATATATTTAAAATTCTTCAAAAACTTCTGTTTTACTCAGAAAAAGAATTTTAGAGACCGCACACTACTCGCACTGCTGCCTCGGTTACACCGCACGCTACTCGCACTGCTGCCTCGGATACACTGCACACTACAACCCTTAACCCGGGGTGGTCTTAGTTGCAGTTCGTTTGGCCTTCCTACGCCTCTCGGACGCGCACGGGATCATTCCAAACATCCCATCCTAGCCAAGCGTCAACCCTGCACGTTTGAGTCTTGAGTCACACTCGTCCGCACTGCTGATTTTTACCTGCCGTGTCATACAGCCTGGATACATATCCCATGCCGGCAATTTTCTGAGTCGAAGCTCGGAACTCAAGATCCCTTGCGCAAGCAAAGCGATGAAAGGTCATGCTAAAATCTTGACCTGATCTCGATTTCCGAAGCTACACCCAGACAATGTTCCATCCCGGATATACATCCATGCCCACATGACACCGTGTCATCAAGCCTTTAATACGTCAGCCATGACAATATGACCCAGCCAACGCCTAACGTCACAGATCCCTTGCGCAAGCAAGGTAAAGAGAGGTCATGCCGAACTCTTGACCCGATCTTGACTTAGGTGCCGGCTCGGCTCACTATTCACATGGCTAACGCATTAAAACGAACATGACAGACTTGGTCCTTAGGTTCGGTGTTTTCTTTTAGGCCGGTGGAAATCGCTTGCCCTATAGGACCCTCGCCCGGGCCGTCCCACCCCGGGATGTCGAAATACAGGTGCAAAACGAGGGGCTTATAGCCGCACAGATGGTCTCCACTGACCCAGGATCTAGCATAGTTGCGAAAAAGAAGAGCGATCTTTTCCAACCTACCTAGGACTCTGAGAAAACACGTTTTAAGTAAATTAAAACAACAAAAAAAATAAAAGAAGCGGAAACTGCATGTCACGTGAGCTTTCTCCCTTTTATCCCGAACGGCCTTCCCGCGTCTAAACCTTACCCATCACCCCCTCCAACGAACCGAGAGTGGTTGAGAATACCCGGGAGCCTTCTTTTCAATATCGAGGTCACAAGGTCCGACAGCCCTTCCAGTTCAACGGTCCGCACCGTCCACTACTCCCCCATGACGGGATCAACAGATAACAGTGAGAGAAACGGAACCCCGCCACTAAGGAACCTTCAGACAATGGAGGAGGTGCTGCGAGCCTTCGAAACTATCAAGAAGCGCCAAGAAGAGTAGCAAGCCTGGATCGTAGACACCCTGCGTCTTCGAGGAACCGCTGCAAAGGCTCCCAACTCCGATGGAACCTTCGTTCTCATAAGACGAAGAAATACCGGCTCCCCGGTTTCTCAAAGCTATCAGCAGTGTCCCGCCTCCGCCAAGCTACGAGATCCCAAAGAACGCAAAGCAGCCTTCTCGCTCAAAGCTTCACTTCAGCGCGCCAAGCAGCCCGACATGCCCGCCTTAGTATAGTCAGCTTCCCGCCCGCACACTAAACTTCAAGATCAACAAAGACACATACGTGCTCGCTTCCGCTGTGATCCCAATGCATCTCGGTATCCCCCAGGATTCAATCCTCTGCCTCTATATGAGCCTCACAGCCATAACCAAAAATCCACATGCTTACCTGGGACAGGCATCCCAAGCGGATATCCCGACATCTCAAGCCTGCCACCCGCTAGTCTGCCATTTGGGCCTAATGAAACATTCCCCCAATTCCCAAACACAACCCTTAGCGGACCTGGCAATCACGCCCTTAACTTCAACACTCCAGGGTATGGGTTGGTATATACTCAACTACCTCCCCAAGACTCCCGAATGGCGATCCCATCAGCCAATCCACCTCCATCTTCGGTTTCCATCCCCGAAAATGGCAACCCGCCTCAACCTGCCGATCCCCACATGGCTTGGCTGATCGAGCAAATGAAGGACATGCAAGGCAAGCTAGCCAGTTCTCAGAAGGACTCCCTCCTGCCCACTGATCCGAACAAGGTGGTCCCGCTCTCTCCAAAATTCAGGATGCCGGAAATGGAAAAGTTTGATGGGACAGAATGCCCAAAAACCCACATCGACACCTATGTCTTGGGAATGAGAGCCAAGGGGGCAACCAAATGGCGGATCACTTTCAGCATTCTCTCAAATCTACAGCGCTAAGATGGTTCCTCAATGTAAAGGCAGAAAACCGCTCCACATGGGACCAAATCAGCGAGATCTTCCTGGAGAAGTACCGTGCCAACCTTGAGTGGGAGACAAACCGCCACGATCTGCAAGCCACCGAACAAAAGGATGACGAACCAGTAGGCGAGTTCTACAAAAGATGGAATTGGAAGCTTAGCGAGATAATGGACCCGCTTTCCAAAGAAGAGAAAATGGACATCTTCCATTCCTGCCTCAAGCCATCTCTGAGGACCTTGATCAGCTATCACTTCTATCCAGATCTCCGTGCCATGGTCAACTCCGGAACCAAGTTCGAGAAGACTCTGAGCCTTCAGAAGACAACAGCAACCCCTGCTTCGTCTTACCGCTATCGGACAAACCTGTCAACTTCAAGTAAACCGCGATCAAGTAGCCCCAAGGAACAACAATCCCCCTTGCTTCCCACAATTCCAGCATTTCGATAACCTTGAAATGCCTCTGGGCCAAGTATTCGAGGCATTGGTAAAGCGAAATCTCCTTAAGCCTCTCGAGAATTTCCAACCAAAGACTCCCAAGCCCAACATGGATATGAGCAAGCACTGCGCCTTCCACAACTACCCCGACCACACCACCGACAATTGCTTCGTGCTAAAGCAGGTGATCCAGGGGCAAATCAAAGAGGGAAAGTTGGAACGCTCTCGTGGCCCCAATACCATCAGAAATCCATTCCCCCGAAATGACAGGGTGAAAGCGATAGCCTTTGACGAAACTCCAAGCGAGAGCAGGCCACCTGCAATTTCTGAAACCGTCAGCATGCTATCCCGCTATGACTGGGAACGTGAAACCAGAGTCAAACGGTCTCGTAACCAGGAATCCAAACAAGAACACCCAAGGGAAACTGTCTCCCTACGATCTTTGCCCCGACCAAGGCACACCAATGGATGGATCGAACACTCCCCAGAAGAGACTGAGTCAAATGGCAGCATGGGAAGAGGTCTAGCCTTCACAGACGATGATTTGCTGATGTGTGAGAATCGACACAACGAAGCCCTCCTCATCCTCATAAAAATAGAGATGTTCTTCCTCCCGAACGTCTTGATTGATAACGGCTCCACAGTCAACATCATCGCCTTGAGCACACTGAAACGACTCCGTATCTATCGCTCCCTGATAAGACCTTCACCCCGGATAATCCGAGACTACGACTCCACTCCACGACCAATCATAGGAGTCATCAATCTGAGGATCCAATTCGACGCACAACTGGAGTCGGTAGAGTTCCAAGTCGTGGAAATCAAACCAACCTTCTCTGCCCTGCTGAGACGACCTTGGATACATCAGATGAAGGCGGTATCATCTACTCTTCACCAATGCGTAAAGTTCATCAACGCCAAGGGAATACTCGAGGTAATCCGTGGAAGCAGCACAATGGCAAGCGCTTGGCCAGCAAGCTACGACCCAGAAGAAGGTCCCGACATGACCGAATTCTCTTCTCCAGATGAGTCTCCAGTCCTGTCCCGCTACGAAGTGGATCCCTACATCCACGCCCTAAGCCGCGACGAGCTAGAGATCGAAGAGCTCATGGGTCAAGACGACAACTATGACATATGCGACTGTGAAGAATGCTTAAGAGAGGATCAAGAGATGGACGCCCAGATGGAGATTGACCAAGGAGTAGACCCCTACTTCGCCGAGAACCCACTTGCAAACTGGCTCATCACCGACCCACTGGTACAGGACAACCCTCTTGTCGATACACTCGGATCTCACGGGGACAGCCATCACAGCATTGTCCAATTCAGCATCCCGGTGTCTGACCTAGACAAACAGTGGCGCAACCTCCTCCAAGGCCTAATCAGGGAAGGAGAGATAGCATGCCCTCTCGAGTCCGACATTTTAAATGTCGTCCAAGCATAGATCCCAGATAAAGAAGCATATTCTATGAAAATGATCAACATCAGCAAGAATCAACTCCGAATCAGCGAATGCTTCGCCCTCCTGGAAGTAGCCCTCAGCGACTTCTATCATCAAGGTCCCCCGAGGATTGGCAACAGCACTAATGGAGGGACATCATCAGGGGAGCCACCAAAAACCTCTGCGATATGGTTTGAAGTCGAACCGCAAACAAGCCATCCTCCGGGAGACGCCTCGGGTGAAGTCTGGCCACCAGAGCCATCGCCACCCTTTCTAGAGCTACAGCCCGCCAAGAGTAATGAAGCCTGGTCCAATCCCTCGTCGCCTATAGTCTAGCTTCGAGTCGTGTTGTCTGTGAATTCATGTCTTTCGAGTCATCTGATAGCTCTACGCCGGAAGATCGTGAGTCCATAATCAACAATGTACAGTCTTTACGCTTTCAATAAAAGGTCCGACCTTAATATCCTTTCATTGCATCTTTAACAAATGATGAGTTAACTAATCAAAACAGTTAATAACAATTCATCTACACAAAGAAGCAAACACATTAATTGAATAAATGCATCAAGCAAGCATTTAAGCATGTTGTCAAACGAGAGAAAAATCGGGCCCAAGCTGCCGAGGAGGTTTTAATCACAGCGATTTGCGAGATTGCTGAAGAGCCAAAGAGACGCAAGTCCGAAGCCATTTCCAGCCCAGTCCAGATCTTCCAGTACCTCAAAAATGGGGAAACCGCCTTCATGGACGAGGAAGGTCAACGCAGGGAAGGAGTCAAAGCCAAGAGCATCATGGCCCTAAAACGCCTCGCCTCTCACTTTGTCATCCTTGGGGACATGCTGTACAAGAAACGCTACCAAGGACCACTCCTACGCTGCATCAGCCAGGAAGAAGCAAGCAAGCTCATGAACGAAGTCCACAATGGGGCTTGCGGTCCCCACATGAACGCCAGGGCCCTAATGCAAATCATTCTCAGGATGGGCTACTACTGGATCTCCATGGAGGCAGACTGCATCCACTTTGTTCGAAGCTGCGACAAGTGTCAACGGTTCTCCAACCTCAATCATCTACCTCCTCACGATCTCTACTGCATGACTACGCCCTGGCCCTTCGCCACTTGGGGAATTGACGTCATCGGGAAAATTGCTCCGCCAGGCAGCAACGGCCACGAGTTCATCTTGGTAGCCATCGACTACTTCACCAAATGGGTTGAAGACAAGTCCTACAAGGTGCTCATCTCCAAGAAAGTCGCGCATTTCCTCAAGGAAAACATCATATGCCGATACGGCATCCCGAACGAAGTCATATCAGACAACGGCTCCCACTTCGAGGGAGAATGCGACAGACTGCTGGCCGAATTCAAGATCACACGCCACAAGTCTTCTCCCTACCGGCCACAAACGAACGGCGCCGTAGAAGCAGCAAACAAGACCCTCGAACGGATCATCCGAAAAATGACCACCCGAGGACGAGATTGGCCCGAGAAGCTGCACCTTGCACTTTGGGGCTACCGAACATCAGTCAGAACAGCCACGGGAGAAACCCCATTCGCCCTGACATACGGGATGGAAGCAGTCCTTCCCATTGAATTGGAAATTCCCTCACTCCGAGTGCTGCTGGAAAATGAAATCAACGAAGTCGAATGGCTCCGAAGCCGACACGACGAATTGGCTCTGCTAGACGAGCGACGACTAAAGGCCATGGAACACGTCCGAGCCTACCAAAGCAGGATGGCTAGAGCTTTCGACAAGAAAGTCAAGTCCCGAGACATCAGGGAAGGCGATCTGGTACTCAAAGAAAAGCCTCCCACTCGAACCAACCCACTGGGAAAATGGGAACCAACATGGATTGGCCCTTTCGTGGTTCAAAAGATCTTCTCCGGAGGTGCCATGAAGCCGATGCACCTAGACGGCAATCCCTTCATGAATCCAGCCAACGGAAGCAAACTTTGCAGATACTTCGCCTAAAGAAGAACAATTGTGCATCTCTTGGCACTCCATGTAGTGTCGAACTACGTGCACTGAGCCCTCTAGTCCGGGGAACGTAGGCAACCTTAATTGGTCCGGTCTAAAAACACACAAAAAAGTCAAAAGTTTGAATGTCAACCAAGACCTCCATCAAGCTACACACTTTCCAAAAGCATGCCCCCACCACCACCTTGACCAAGTCAAACGACGGCGGCAACATCAAAGGACATCCGAAGGTCACTCAGCGTCAAACGACTGACCCATGTCAACTTCCAAGCTAGGGGCCTGTCTTCGCCCTCACGCGCTTCAAAAAAAAAAGAGCTCGAGCAAAGTCTCTCAAAAAAATATAATAAGCTCAAGCAGAAGCTGCAAAAGTGAGGTCAAGAGCCCGACGCCCACGAACAAGAGGCGAGGAAGCTACGGAAAAGACCGTCAACATTTCTTGCGTCTCGACAAAGCTTTAAAAGTAAATCACAAATCACTAACGATTACAACATTTCTTTATGAGTTCAAGCACGGTCTACTCTCAAGTTCATAACATGCTAAAAGACAACTTAATACATTTAACAAATAATGTGTTTGCAATGCAATGAATGGATACCTAGGAGGTCATTCCGCGCCATCTGCGCTTGTCCCCTCGCCATTCTTCCCTTTCTTCCCTCGTCCCCGGCGAGTCTTCTTTCGCTCCACGCGAGCCAGCTCTGCGTCTCTCGGGCCCGAGATTAGGGGTCCTCCCCGTAGAGTCAAACAATCCAAGAACTCTCGTGGCTTCATTCGCTCGTGCTTCGGCTCGGATCTCCTCCCCGCGAGTCCCGCAAAAGGGGACCTCTCCCCGTCGCCGGCCAACTCTAGTCTCGTAGTCAAAAAAAGTGTCTCCCGTAACATCCTGAGGATCAGACCAGGCTTCGGCATTCCTAAGGCAATAGCTACTACGGCAATTGGGCCCCAGAATTGCTCCACGCCTGCTCCCCAAAGCCACTTGGGACTGCCCAACATGCCGCTTCATACTGTGCCGTGCATCGGGTAGGCAATACGACACTCTCCCGACGTCTAAGGAGCACCACAGGAGGGAAAGCGGAATACTTTCATACCCTCAGAAAATACAAAAGAGCACCTGGAGCTGCCATACAAAGAGGAGCTACCTCCGCAGTAGCAAGGTCATCCTGCCTCAACAAAGGCTCCTCGCTTCATCCCGAACCGCCGGGAAACAAGCGACGGAATATAGAAGGAGGGCCAAGACAAACCTGGAACTCTGACCATATAGGACCCTTCCTGAAAGGCCCTCCTAGTCTCAATCCCCCTGTGCGAAACCCACCAACGGATCTGATGCGTACCAAGCCGTGCCATCCATCTCTCCCAGGCGGACTGATCCATATTCAACACAAGAGGTCGCCGAGCAAATGACCACGGGCTAAACGACGTCGGAGCCTCGGGCATGGCCTGAAGTCTCTCTCGCAGCCACAAGGTGAGCAAAGCGGGGCTTCCCCCTCTCATGAACCGATCCCCAGTCGCCAGACGGTCAATACCATGAAGAGTCTCCCCCAGAATCCACGGGACAATATCCTCTCCAGCTCTACAGTGCCCTACCACATCTAGCAAAGCGCCATCGCAAACCCCAAGGGAGCTGACCATGAAAAGCGTCGCTATCACGCACAAGGCAAACGCATCCCACGAGACATCACTCTCATCATCAATCATAAACCGCTCCGGCAGCGCAGAAATGTCAATATGACCCGAATCAAGGATCAGGCCCTGGACTTCTCCCAACGAAGTCCGAAGAAAGCATGCAAGCTTCACGCTCACGGCAGCACCGCCAATCAAAGGAAGCGAGATGGCCTCCACCTCCAGTCCTCCAATCAAAACCCAAAAATCCTCGAAGGTGGGCACCATCTCATTGTAGGAGAAGCAATACACATGCCTCCTAACATCCCAGAACTTCGCGGCATCCCGCAATAATTCCCAATCAGGAACCAACTCCTTAAGGGACCAAACCGACAAAGTCGAAACCTTACCTTAAAAGCCCGCCTCTGATGCTTCATACGGTGTCGCATCCACATTTTCAGCCGCTCAAGGAAGTATGCTTGCCGTTCCTTCGAAAGCCTTGGCAAAATTCTTGGAACATACGAAGAATCCATGGCAAAAATGGAGGTTCCTAGAGAAAATGGGGAAGAAAGCTCGAAATGGCTGCAAATGGAAAGTGGGGAAAGTCCAGACATCCAGAAAACACTTATCCCTTCCCAAAAGCAAAGGTGATCCGTACGGACCTCTTTGCATCCCAAGTTGGTCCGTACGAACCTCGTTGCATCATGGTCCCACTTTCCCAGCAAACAATACAACAACCACTGTTCTCAGCAAGACCTTGCTCCAAACTGCCCAAATTCTGGCCAAAGCCATTTCCGACAAGCATATGCTACCCACAAACGCACTCCCAGCTCACGTGGCATGCACAAATAATAAAATAGCAACAATTCCTAGGACAATTCCCGGGAATCACATTACATCTTAAAATAAAATGCTTTTGCTATGCAAATACAAGTGTTTTATTACAGGTACCCATAAATGTCTGTTGCTAAACAAAAAAAAGGAAGATATGGAAAGAGGGAAAGCAAATGAGCCCTAATCCGACTCTTCATCATCATCATCATCATCATCACCAAGCGAGAAGTCAGGCACCCCGGCAAACTCGCCAGCCACACCCTCGTCATCAGAATACTGAACCCCCTCCTGGGGTGGGTACTCAAAATACTCAAAAGGGTCGAACCCAGCAAAAGGATCAAAGAACGCTGGCTCTGACGAGCTCTCTCCCGGTGCCTCCTGCGAAGGCCAGAACTGGTGAAAGACCGGCTGCCTCTGGACTCCCGAAGACGTCCCGGCATCTATGCTATGCCGCCCCCGAGAGGGTCCCTCCAACTGCTGCCCCGGCTTAGCCCTCGGCGGAGGAATGACCACAGAATGCCTCGAAGGCATCGGCTCGTACGTCGGCACACGCTGCGAAGACCGGCAAGACAGCTTCCCCGCCAACTTCTTCGCAAAGGACCGCATCGCCACATAACGGCGGGTCAGCGTATCGAAGGCTCTCCCCAGGACCGGCACAAGCAAACAGCCAAAGAAACGCTCAGCTAAAAGAGATACAGACATACAAAAAGAGAAAAATACAGAAAAGATGCCAAGATGGAAAAGAGTAAGCACACTCACCGACGCATTCGGGTCAACCCGATAGGCAGCAGGAGCCTGCTCAGGGACGGGTATCGACACCCTCCGCCTCGATGAATCCCCGCGAACATATGTGAAATCCGACCCAGGCACCGGAACCTCTGGGGGACCTGGCAGACCACCCTGCCTCTCCCTCGCCAACACCTGTGGCGTCCTCAGCTTCCACCTAATGAAGGCCCTATACTCCTCTCCACACAAAACAAACTCATCGGCACTCACGCCGCCCAGATATCTCTCAAACTCCAGCACGTCCATGTCACGGGAGTCCATCATCCCAAAAGGCAGGTCCCTCGGAGCCAGGGGGAGCATACCCGGGCCATGCTGCCAGAAGACCCTCTCTCCCAAATACATGACATCACAGGTCAGGCCCCGCAGCATCTTCCTCTGCGCCGTCACCACGGGAGCGCCCTCAAACTCGTCGCCCCATACCGAGCCTGTGGGTACAGATCAAACTCCGCCGGGCTATCTCTCCCTGTATGCTCCCGCACATCCCCGTAGGCACGGTGAGCTTCCCTACTCGTCCTCCTCCTCCTCAACGGCGGGCCCACCCAACATAGCAGTGATAGGCCGCTATGGCCTCGGCGTCTCGATCCTACCGGGAAGCACCGGAAGATCTCATAGAACCACACCCGCGACAAAAGCGTAAAAGGCTCAAGCAAAAGAAAACGGAGAAATGACAGATTGCTAAATCAAAAACAGCAATAAACTCATACCTCTAAAGCAAAATCAAAGCAGCCCAAAGAACTGGCCACGCCTCGGCTAAACCGGTCCAAAGAGAAATAAAGCTCGACTAGGCACGCCTCGCCCCAAGCTATCTCGCAAACCCTCTCCAAATCAATCAGACTCTCCAGCAGAGCAAAAGGAGCCGCAGTCGCGTGATTCGAGAACAGAGTCTCGGAGAGGGCAAACCACAGGAAGGAGCGTGCCAGCTGCTCCGCCGTCACCAGGCCGGTACCACGGCGATAGTCCCCAATACTGGCCATGATCCACATCTCTACATCATCGTACAAAGATGCCTGTGCCCTCGCGAGGAAAGGCGCAAAGCCCAACAGCTCAGCCAGCACTCCATCAGATATCCTGTCCCTCCACCGCACTGGCCCTCCTTTGAATGAAAGCCCGGTGATAGCAGCAAAATCGGTGGGAGTCACCGTCACCTCGCCCCAGCTCAAATGGAAGGTGTAGGTGGTATCCCACCAATACTCGGACAAGCCCAGGAAGATACTCTTGTTCTTCCTCGTATCAGAAATCCCGGCCAAGTTCTCCATGAACGCGCCCAAGCCGGAAGCATAGACCAGCCTCTTAGGGCTCGGCCTGCCCTCCCTAGAGATGTCCTAAGAATCGCCGCTACAGCGGCTCCACTACCGCCTCGAGCGACCCGGAGACTTCATCTTTTGGCTTTCCTGCACAAAAGCCCTCATCCTGTAGGTATACACAGCAAAGGTACGTCAGTCACAATACTTAATGCAAAATACCAAAAAGAAACCAAAGCAATAAAAAAAAAAAAGTCCGTTCCAACACGGTACACAATTTTCACATGTAACCCGTCACAAAACACGGCACACATTGCACACAATTTTCACATGTAACCCGTCACAAAACACGGCATGCATTGCACATAATTTTCGCCATGCAGTCCGTCACAAAACACGGCACACACTGTACAAATTTTCTCAACAGAGGGATTAAGCACTACACGACACATTTTCAAAAGACCCGTCACAAAACACGACACATATTGCACATAAACTCCCCACAAAAGTCCGTCACCAAAAACACGGCACACACTGCATGACACATTTTCAAAAGAAAAGTCTGTCCCTACACGGCACATACTTTCAGACGAAACCCGTCACAAAACACGGCACATGTCACATTTTTCACAAAATTTATCCCTACATGGCAATTTTTCTCACAATGTACACACAGAAATAGCATAAGGTACAAAACACCAAAGCATGCATTTCAAAGAGAGGCACTTTATTTTTACAAATAAGAGCTAATCTACACATTTTTGCACAAAAATCATATACCCACAATTTTTACATGCTCAATTTCAACAATTCGTCACGAATTTCACAAAAAAGCATGGCAAACAACAAAAGCCCCAAATAAGCGAAAAACTAAAACCTAGTTCTAGCATTCAACAATTCAAGCAAGGAATCAAGGCGAAATTGATTTCTTACCTCCCCGACGTTCCTAGCTCGCCTATTGTGCACCTCCGAATTCGGATACAACACATCCGGGTTCCTCGACGAAGGCACGAAGGAAGTGCAATTCCTTTGAAGCTCCGCCCTTTGTTCGATCGCCTCTTGGCTCCGTTGACGACGACCTCTCCTTGCTCTTTCCGCCATTGATAAGCAATTCAAGCTAAATTATGGAGGATTTTCTAAGCAATTTGGGACAATAATGGAGTTTTCTCTCCCTCTCTCTCGGTGGTTCACGAACTGGAAGAAGGAAATGAAGGGTGGCCTCGGTTATGCAAGCCGGTCAAAACCTGGGAACTGTAAAAATCAACATTGGTCCGTACGGACCTCTTTGCAGAGGGAGATGATCCGTACGGACCTCTTTGCAACATAAGGCCAAATTACTCATTTGCCCTTATAATCTTTGCCCTTGGCTGTCCAAATGCCTATTTCAGCAAATTCAATGCAGTTTGGTCCTCAACCCAACAAAACCAACACCGGCCGTCATCGTAAGCCCGGATTTCGCCCACTAAACGGCAGCACCAACACCAGCCGTCATCGTAAGCCCGGATTTCGCCCACTAAACGACAACACCAACACCGGCCGTCATGATAAGTCCGGATTTCGCCCACTAAAATGGCAACACCAACACCGGCCGTCATCGTAAGCCCGAATTTCGCCCACTAAAACGGCAACACAAACACCGGCCATCATCGTAAGCCCGAACCTCGCCCACTAAACGGTAAAGCAAGCGCAAAAGGAGCCAGCACCTCCAAGCACAAATCTCAAGGCACAAAACGCCTCCAAAATGCCAAACGGTGAATCAACCACCGGCCATCAAAGTAAGCCCGAAGTCACCTTCTCAGCGGAAAAAGCCCCTACAAGGCCACAATATCCCCAGCAGATGAACATCGGCAGTCATCGTAAGTCCAACCTTTTCCCCAGTGGATAAAATGCGAGGCATTCACACCTCTCACAATCGAAGCACAAGGCAGTCACACCTCCGCCAACCACAGTCAGAAGACGAATCAAGTCCTCATACATGACACACCCGCAGTCAGAAGACGAATCAAGTCCTCATACGTGACATACCTCCAGCCCGGAAGGCTTTAAACCACCCGATTCGGAAAATCGTAAAATTTCCATCTCAGGACGCCACCACGTCCTCGCAGTCGACCTCGGCAGTCACACGACACTTCAGGGCACCATCACACCCGCATGCACTCACAATTTCACGACCTCTGAACTACAACCAGGCTTGATTCCCGCTAGGGATACGTAGGAATCCTATCACAGGGTCCAGCCATCGACCTACACGGTCACCCAGGATGCCTCCACGTTCTTACTATCGACCCATACGATCACCCAGGACGCCTCTACGTCCTTACCATTGACCCATACGGTCACCCAGGACGCCTCCACGTCCTTACCATCGACCCATACGGTCACCCAGGACGCCTCCACGTCCTTACCATCGACCCATACGGTCACCCAGGACGCCTCCACGTCCTTACCATCGACCCATACGGTCACCCAGGACGCCTCCACGTCCTTACCATCGACCCATACGGTCACCCAGGATGCCTTCACATCCTTACCATCGACCCATACGGTCACCCAGGACGCCTCCACGTCCTTACCATCGACCCATACGGTCACCCAGGATCCCTCCACGTCCTTACCATCGACCCATACGATCACCCAGGACGCCTTCACGTCCTTACCATCGACCCATACGGTCACCCAGGACGCCTCCACGTCCTTACCATCGACCCATACGGTCACCGAGGACGCCTCCACGTCCTTACCATCGAACCGTACGGGCCACCCAGACGCTCCACGTCCTACCATCGACCCGTACGGTCACCAGACGCCTCCACGTCCTTACCATCGACCTATACGGCACCCAGGATGCCTCCACGTCCTTGCCATCGACCTATACGGTCACCCAGGATGCCTCCACGTCCTTACCATAGACCTATACAGTCACCCAGGATGCCTCCACGTCCTTACCATCGACCTATACGGTCATCCAAGATGCCTCCACGTCCTTACCATCGACCTATACGGTCACCCAGGACGCCTCCACGTCCATACCATCGACCTATACGGTCATCCAGGACGCCTCCACGTCCTTACCATCGACCTATACGGTCATCTAGGATGCCTCCACGTCCTTACCATCGACCTATACGGTCATCCAGGACGCCTTCACGTCCTTACTATCGACCTATACGGTCACCTAGGACGCCTCCACATCCTTACCATCAACCTATAAGGTCACCCAAGATGCCTCCATGTCCTTACCATCGACCTATACGATCACCCAAGACGCCTCCACGTCCTTACCACCGACGTATACGGTCACCCATAGGATACCATCACATCCACCCACAGAGTTCCAGTCAGAGGACATCTCACGTCCTCGTACACAACAACACTCACCCCACACACGAACTACGATCAGGCTTGATTTCCGCTAGGGATACGTAGGAATCCTATCACAGGATCCAACCAACTGACCTAAACGGTCACACAACAGGACACCGCTATGTCCTCACAAACCGACCTACACGGTCACTTCCTCTCCCAGCACGCGATCCAGATCAGGACCCTTAACTTATCGATGACCCCACTTCCTCCGTAAGTGACGTCATCGAGGGGCTTCTGTAAGTACCCCAATCAGGATCACCCTCTTTCGAACACACGGGAAACACCGCAGACTCACACAAACCCAGTCTCGAAGACCCGTGACACTCAAAAACCTCAAAACCCCCAACCAAACCAAGGGAGTGACCTTTCTGGGACAAAAAAGGGCAAAAGGACCTCAGAGGAATTTTTCAGAAATTGGAAAAGCAATGTTGGTCCGTACGGACCTCTTTGTTGCCATGATTACTGAATCCTCTTAAAGTCCAAGATATTCCCTCAAATCCCGGAAGTAATAGTTACTCAGCTACATGGGGGGTCCGTACGGACTTTATTGCATGCAGGTTCGTCCGTACGGACCTTCTTGTTACCAGACACCATCACTGTTGAATCTTCTTAAAGTCCACTTATTCCCTCAAATCGAGGAAAACCAAAATCTTGGATTACCTGAAAGGTCCGTACGGACCTTCTTGCACAAAATCCATGGCTACAAATAAAGGGCTCCCCCTCCCTCATTTCACACATCTCTCTCTTCTCTCCTCTCCCCCAGCCTTCTGGCACCCCTCTAAGTCCTCTCGAGGCACCCCCGACCCCTTTCGGATCCTTTCGAGGCCTTTCGAGCTCCCTTGTGGTGCTCCAAAGCCTCTCCGAGCGCTCCCGCGATGCTCCCGCGCTGCCCCGAGGCACTCTCGAGGTACTCTGAGGCCCCTCGTGATACTTCGAGGCCTTGCCTGGTCTTTCCCGAGTCGTCCCGACTCTTTCTGAGTCAAACCGGCGATCCCAACGCACGCCGAACCTCTGCCCGAGTGATCCCTGCGATCCCAATGCACGTCGAACCTCTGCTCGAGTGATCCCTGCGATCCCAACTCACGCCGAACCTCTGCCCGAGTGATCCCTGCGATCCCAACGCACACCGAAACTCTGTGCGCAGACAACCGGCTCATCCCGAAGCAATCCCGGTCCATACCGGAACACTATTCCATCCTCAAACACTATTCCCTCGCGGAAGACAGACACGAACCAACATTGGTAAGGCTTCCTTCCTAAACTATTTCAATACATTTCAATAAAGCAGTGTACAATGTAGACATCCGATATAGCATGCATTTTTAAAAGCGCGCACACACACACACAACAGTTAAAGAATATAAGGGGTACCGAAAGACTCGTTTTTACGAGGCGACTCGGGTGAGCTCTAATATTCTAATATTCTCTTTCCGAGGAGTCATCTGACCTCCGAACTCAAAAATCTCATCACACAAAAAGAAAAACAGTTTATTTTTAAACTGATGCCCTCTTTCAATATTTTGGGCTTAATAAAAACGGCGTGGCGACTCTACAAAGCAAAAACACAGCGCGACACCTCCAACCGCAAAATGGAATAAGCCAGATGCCGGGGCGCGATCGCGCTGCCTATCGGATTCGGGCAACTTCCTGAAAGCGACGCACCAAACGCGAGATGCCGGGGCCAAATCCGCGCGCGAGCCGGATCCGGGTAATTTAACTTATGGAACAATTCCTCATAAGTGATCGTATTCCATTATACCCCCAATAATCAACTGATATAAACACTTGCAAGCACATAATAGATACTTGAATTTAAATCCACACCTTGGAATATCAGTATATAACATGATAATACTACTCATGTCCACCTATCACAATAGTGCAACTTACATTGAAAACACTATTGAATAATATGAAACCAATAACATGATACTAAGATTCATGTTCAAACCACGGAAGTAGTGCAACATGTATTTATACACTATGTGCACAACCAACCATGAATGTGAAATTAAATATGGCTATCATGAATAACAAGTAAGCCCTATATTTCCAGTACGCAATATTGAACACTTTCTATAAAAGGTCCATATCATTTTATCAAGTTTTGACAACTTTGGTTAAGTTACAAATCAAGCCTTTCAACCCTTTTTGGAACAATATTTAAACAACTTCCCCTTATCCATTTGACCAAGTAAGACTTCATTGTATAGATAAAGTGTTCTAATTTAATTATAGTTATAGAGGGTTCATTTATATCCTAGATAGATTTGGTTTCTAAGCCTTGGAATATGCTTCAGAAGTTGCAGGGCCGGGCACGACTCGTGCCCCTTTAACACACACCAAAATCAGTCGTCCCTAATAGGGCACGACTTAGACAAATTTTCAAGGGATGACTCGTGCCACAGAGCACGAGTCGTTCCCTCAGCCCAGAATTCATAAATCAGCTACAAACATCAGCAGCCCAAAAACCAATTGACACATACACCAAAATCCTCTGTTTTTAAGTGACCAAAACCAGTTTTAACATCAGTAAAACAGACCCAAACCATTCTATACTCCTAACACATTCCAACACTACCCAAAATCATTGTTTACAAAACTTTGTTCCCAATGTCTATGCAACCCTTTCCATTAAGCCCTTAACCCATGAAATCAATTCTAACCATTATATTTGCTACTAAAATCACCACACCATCACCAACTCCATTCAATTTTTCCCAAAACAATTCCAACTCAATAAAAATGTTCTAAAACACAAAAACCCATTTATACAACATCCATAACAATAAAAAATCATAGAATGAACAACTTTTGAAAGAAAATCATAATAACTTACCAAAATAGTGTGAAATGAAATATTTATTTGACCGGCTCTACGCGCTCCCCTCGTCACCACGAACAAGAATACGCGAACGGATTTAAAAACGGAGAGGTAATGAACTTGCTAGAATTTTTGGAAGAAGGTTAGGGTTTGAGGTTTCCATGGAAGGTTTTGGAAGGGAAGAACTTATGCTGAAGGTTTCTTTTAAATGAATTCCCCTTGGAAAATATGAGAGATAAGTATTAAACCAATTTACCCTTTAGCTCCTCCATGGACTTAGGAAATACAACTAACACCCCTAACTCCCAACCTTTAAAACAAAGCACCTCAACAACTTATAAACTTAACATTTAAAATTTCAATTATTATTATCTCATTATAACTTTTCACATTTATTCCTTTTATACCCTAATTCATTAGCTTAATTTCATTTTCATCCTAACTTCACATAGTTCATCAAAATATAATTAAACACATAAAACATAACAAGTAACATAAAGTGCATAAAAGATATACCACAACCCTAACCCCACGTGCTCAACATGTGCTAAAGTAGTGCCTAATATTAGGGTCGTGACACTCACTCCCCTTTAAGTTCAAATTCAGCCCGAATTTGAACTTGAATTACCTGCACACTCAAACAACCAAGGATATCTTTTTCTCATTCCAACTCTAGCTCCCAAGTTGCTTCTTCAATCGAATGATTCTCCACAAGATCTTCATTACCTGAATACTCTTGGTCCGCAATTCTCTATCTTGAACTCCCAGACTCTCAAAGGCTTTCCACAAGTCAAATCAGTCTGAATATCCTCGGATGAAGAACTCAATACAAGCGAAGAATCATATAGATACTTCCTCCCATACCATACTTCATACGGTACCAATTCAATGCTGAACTGAAAACTGCTATTATACGCAAACTCACTAAGGTAGGTTGATTTAAGAGGGAAGTACATTTTGAGTTACCTTCCGGAGAGGAGTTTTACTTTCAAGGATCGAAGCCGAGAAGTCGATCGGGTCTTATATCAGTGATGAAGGCTCGGAAGATGCTACGGAAAGGGTGCGAGAGATTCTTGGCTTACATAGGCGAGACGAATAATAAAGAAGTGAGCATAGAATCTCCGTCAGTAGTAAAAGATTTTAGGGATGTGTTCCCAGAAGATTTGCCTGGATTACCACCAGAAAGGGAGGTGGAATTTTCCATAGACCTAGTACCAGAAACTACACCGATAGCGAAGACACCATACAGGATGGCGTCAAATGAACTTAAGGAATTGAAAGCACGACTCCAAGAAGAGATAAGTGAGTGGTTGTGGTTATGGATGATATCTTGGGTTATTCTAAGATTAAGGAGGAACATGAAGAACATTTGAGGTTAGTTCTACATATTTTGTGGAAAAAAAAAGTTGTACGCTAAATTTAAGAAGTATGAATTTTGGCGGGAGAGAGAGTGGTATTCTTAGGGATTGTAGTATCTAAGGATGGGATTGAAGTAGATCCAACGAAAATAGAAACATGAAGCAAAGGAGATGGCTGGAGTTGCTTAAGGATTATGATTGTACCATTTTGTACCATCCCGGGGAGGGCCAATAAGGTGGCTGATGCATTGAGTAGGAAGAGTCGAGGAACCTTAGCGGCGTTGATTTCTAATGGGGTAAGTGCGTGGAATAACATTGAGGTTTCAAACTTAGAAGTGCGAGTTAAAGGGTATTTGGCTCAGCTGAGGGTTCAGCCGACACTTTTGAACAGAATTGAGGAAGCCCAAGAAATTGACGAAGAGGCAGTAAAGATGCAAGAGGGTATAGCCAAGGGAAAGTTAAGTCCACGATATGTGGGATCGATTGAGATCCTTGACAAGATTGGGAAAGTGGCCTATAGATTGGCACTACCACCGGTATTAGCGGGAGTGTATAATGTGTTCCATGTCTCCATGCTAAGGAAGTATATTCACGATTCGAGTCACGTGATCGAGTACAAACAGCTAAGAGTTCGTGCTGAATTGACTTATGATGAAAGGCCGATCAAGATCGTCGACAGAAAAGACGAGAATGTGAGAAAGTGGTTGGTTCCCTGTGTGAAAGTACAGTGAAGCAACCATACCGAAAGGGAAGCAACATGGGAACTGTTAGTACCCGGTCCGAAAAAAGGTAGTCCAAATACCTGGCCCGGTTAATTAATAAAAACCCTAGGGAAACCCTAACCCTAAAAGATTCATTAAATTCTTCCGTACTGCGCCGTCGCTCAGCTTGGAAAGGACGCCAGTTGGAAGAGCCGATCGGCCCTTTGCCCGTGCATTGGCCGATCGACCCTTTTATTTAGAGCCGATCGACCCTTCTATCCTAGAGCCGATCGACCCTTTAGAAGCCCAGCCCAAGTTCCGAGGTATTATAAATAGGGGTGCCCGGCTCCCCATATTGACACACAATTTTCTCCGGGAGAAGCAGCCATACTTGCTTTAACCCTTAGTTCTTCTTTTTTTTCTCTCGAATCGCCAAGATTCGACCTCCAAGTCTTGCTACAATTGGTAAGACTCTCTTTTTAATATTCTTGTTCTTTATTATTGTCTTTATTATTATTGTTTGCATGCTTAGTATATTTTAATTGCTTTATTTCTTGCTTATGCCATATATGCTAGATTTAGGGTTGTTTTAATATATTGTTCATAGCCGAGGATGATCTAAGGTTTCGCCCTAAGAAACCCCATGGATCTAGGAACTATTTCTTTCCTTCCACCTTAGTTATAATTGTCCCATGATCAACAATCCCCCAAGGATGAACGTTGATTAGTGCACCTTCCGAGGGCCTAACTCAAAGGTTCTAGGGTGTGATCATTAATTAATTCTTTCTCTCCCCTCCTCCTTATGCATGATCCCGTTTCTTCTATCTATTCCCGTAAACACCGCACACAACCAACACCCCACATGCTAGAAAGACCGATTCGTCGGGCAATAGGAGTGATAACGTTTCTTCTTCTATTGTAACTTGACCCCCGAACCCAATTAACTGTCTAGCCTTTTTTCAAAGCTTTGGGCTATATCAAAGTGGCGTGGCGACTCTCAAAATTAAACTAATATTTTAATATGGTTTAAAAGCGAGTGTCACTAAATGAATATCCCATTTCGGTCCAACATTTTTATAATTATTTATTTCAAACTTCCGAATGCGCGTTGCATCGGGACGGGGTATTCACAGTGGCGACTCTGCTGGGGACTGTTTTGAAATCTTTTCAAACTAAGTGGGTCAGACTTTCGTTTTTTTTAGTGGTGTTGTATTTTGCTTTCTTTTTATTTCATTTACTCTTAACTGTCGCATTGCATGCATGCATTTCATGTAAATAAAAAAAAATTTCTCTTTTTTCTCTAAAAAAGAATTAGACTTCTCTACCTCACACTACCACTAGAGTCCGTGTCACACTGCACAGACACCCTTTTACCCTTCGGAGAAGCCAAAGTGCGGGAAGTGTGGTGATCATGTCTCCTCCCTTCCGAGTCTCACTTGGCCATCCACTCATCGGTGCGCTGGTGCACGGTGGGAGCCTAAAACCTAACCCTTGCGTCACCCACTTTTCTAGGAATACACTCCATACGACCGGTTGGTTTGACTAGCTTTTTTGTATAGACAATTAATGGGGTCTTTACGTCAAGTCACCACGAACCAATGATAAGTCAAGATCTATCGAGAGATTAAGAGCACAAAAAATTGATTTCCTTTTAAAGGACGTGCTATGTGAGGACGAGTTATATATTGTTAAAAGATCTTGGCCTATCATTGGTTTGTAGTACTTTTCATAAAAATCACATTGACTGTCTATACGAGAAGGTTAGTCGTTAGGATTCACCACTTTAGGATATTTAGTTAGTTGCGAAAAAGGGGTATCCCTTCCAACCTTTGTAGGACTAAAATGTACCAAGCTTTTGTAAATAAAATTTTTAAGCTAGTACACTGCATTGAGTCAACCCCTCTCCTAAAACCGAGTCTTTTCTGATACTTCCGCAGAGCTAAGGTCGGGCCGCGTTCTTCATTCAACAATGACAACCTTGCCTCCCACTACTCCAAGCGCACCTGCTGCCTCTGCAACCGGCTCTACGCCAGTCACTTCAATGGAAGGTCCTGTCAACCCCGACTTCAATGACATTCCGCCTGCTCTGCATGCCTACTTTGCCGGTTTAACCATGAGGGTTGAGAAACTTGAAGAGCAGAATCGCACTTTGAAGAACCATAATCAAGAGCTGAAGGATCATTTTGTTGAGGAACTCAGTAAAAGGGGACACAAGGTTATCTTGATGGGGAATGAAGTAGTCGATGTTGAAGATGAAACTGTCAATGCTCCTAATCCCGCCAATCCCAATGCACCTACCTTCCCTCTACCCAACTATGTTCCAAACAACTACAATAATGTTCCACCACCTGTCATGTATGGAAGCTCAAGCAAGTCCAAAGGACCCTATCAACCTCTTGCCAACACACCCAAGAACCACTTTGCTAATCTACCCCCTCCCACTTTACCCTTCAATTATTCCGGCCACCATATCCCTACCTACTCCACCTCCCTACCATTACTCAACCCCCTACCATGCCGAACCCCAACATTGCCACAGACCCGACTGTGTTAGCGTTGATTGAACAAGTGAAGGCATTGGCCAGAGCAAATGGGAAAGCAAGGTGTGTCCCCCATCAAAATGCTTAATCCGAGCAAAGTTGCACCCCTACCCCAAGATTTCAAGATGCCCAAGATGGCCATGTTTGGAGGAGTCACTTGCCCGAGACACATTTAGACAGGTTATACGTTGGCAATGAGGGCTAAAGATTGTACACCCGAGCGGATGGCGAGAATGTTCCATAGCACATTGGAAGGGGCCGCTCTCAGTTGGTTTACGAAGTTGAATGAAGAGGAAAGGGACACGT
Organism: Adenophora triphylla var. japonica; assembly: GCA_022495995.1. Lineage (NCBI taxonomy): Eukaryota > Viridiplantae > Streptophyta > Magnoliopsida > Asterales > Campanulaceae > Adenophora > Adenophora triphylla. The sequence continues at coordinate 42,387 of JAFEMH010004919.1, read as the reverse complement.
GGGACAAGGTTAGTAGGGTGTTCTACGAAAAGTATCAAGCAAACATGGATTGGCAAGTGAATAGAGCTGATTTGGAGCACACGCTTCAAAAGAATGGAGAGTCGATTTATGACTTCTACAAGCGTTGGAATGATAAGTTGAGCGAAATTCGGTATCCGCCCAAAGAGAATGAACAAAAAACAGATTTTTACAAGTGCTTGTTGCCGGACACAAGTTGGCGGTTGGTAATGGTTACTTTCCCAATCTTAGGGAAATGGTGGATTCGGGCGTACGTTATGAAAGTGGCATCACCGGGATCACTCCACCGAAGGACACCGGGGTTAATAATTCGTTCCGCTATAGAGCTCCCGCCAATACCGTAGCAAAAGAAAGAGCCAGATGGGGCAAGTAAATTATGTGCAAGGAGAAGCTGCTTTGGATGTTCAAGCCAATGAGGGGGAATAACAATGTTCACCGCGAGAGAGATGTGTTTGATGATTTTGGAATGCGATGGGCAAGGTTTTCGAAGTGCTAGTAAAGAAGGGCTTGGTCAAGCCACTTGAGAATTATGAACCGAGTAAACCCAAGAGAAGACTTGGATGCTTCCAAATACCGCAATTACCACAAGTACAAAGGCCACACTGCCGATGCGCATTCAATTCAAACGGTTGAGTGCAAGACTTGATTCGACAAGGCAAGGTGGAGAAACCAAAGTCTCCAAATGTTGTGGGAAATCCTCTCCCTAACAATAGGATCCACATGGTGGAAGGTAATTTTATCGGTTTGGTAGAGATGGAAGATGCTTTTGAGCTGGGTGTCGACGGAAGATGTATTCTGTTGTTGTCGAGAAAGGGATTGTTCGTGCCGAAACTCTCCGAGTATGCTTGGTTTTGCTTTGAAAAGAGCTGTGCGAAGCTCATCATTGAAGGGAAGGTAGAAAATCCTAGTAAGATAGTTGGTAGTGATATTGCTATGGTAGAGAAAGACCTCATTTGATCCGGTCGAGTCTATTGTGACGGACAGTGAGGCGGTTGTGTCGGTTTGTAATTTGAGTTCAATTTATAAAGAATTTTCTTGTTATATCTTTGTCTTTTGAGAAGCTTGTCTAGAGAAGTTGCCTCGTTAAATGGTGGTTATGTGGAAGAGAGTCCTAAACCTCTCTCGTTGGCTGAAATTCACGCGAAGTGTACGATATGGAGAAGAATGGGGTTAGTCTACTCACGAGGTCCGGAAAAGTGTATCAACCGAGAGAAGATAAAGGGGCGAAGAAAGTGTTTGGTCAGCGAAGTAGTGAACCACGATAAAGAAGACCCTATCCTCACGCAGTGAAGCTAACTCAAGCCAATATATCCTTATGGTCCTTGCTAACGTCCTCATATGCCCGTAGGATGATGTTGGAACGAGAATCTTCTTTGCGACTTTGGTGCCGTCGATACAAAGCCGGAAGATGTAACGCAGATGATCGGCAACATACACTTTGGGAATATCATTACATTTTCGAGTTGGACATGCGGAGTTTGGATCGGATCATAATGAACCACTGCACATCACTATTGAAGTCAACGGAAAGAGGTTGCCACGTATTTTTATAGACAACGGTTACTGCGGTGAACATACGCCTTCCGGGATGATGGACGTCCTTGATCTAAGTCCCACAGATTTGAGACCTTCGGTTCATTCCGTGCGAGGATACGATTCTACTAGCCGGTCAGTGTTGGGAATAATCGGTTGCCCCTTACTTGCGGGACCACTACTATGATTCTTTGAGTTTCAAGTCATAGACATACCTTCCACCTTCACCATGCTTCTTTGGGTAGGCCATGGTTGCATCGGATGAATGGAGTCCCTTCCTCATTGCATCAATGTGTGAAATTCAGTCGGGCGATCAAGTGACGATCATTTACAGCGACACAGTAACATCTCGAGGAACAAGCACGGGGAAAGCCGGTCCTACAGATTCAGCACGAAGAGGGTAGTTCTATGTTCAGCGGTTTTCAGCTAATAGCACAGGCACAAGTTTGCGCGGTAGATCTCACAAAGACATCAGACAGAGTACGGCCAGCTATAAGAATGATGAGAAACATGGGATTTGTACCAGGACTGGGGCTTGGCAGGCATCTCCAAGGACCCACGAAAATAGTGGAGGCTATTGATCATCGCAACCACCAAGGTTTGGGCTACGTCCTTACTCCCGAAGATAAAGCCGAGATGGAAAGAATTGAATACATCAAAAGGGTGAAGCTGCCCTACCAACAGCGAGAGATGAGGCCATACCGCCTTTCCCTCAACAGTTACTTTGTCAAGGAGGGCGAAGAATTCTCTTGCATGGAGTTTAGTGAGCCATGGTTTGATCATACAGGCAGGCTTCAGAAGGGTTTCGAAATTTTCAGGGATACAGAAGTTGATAGGTCGAAGCTGAAGACGGTTCTCATGGATCCACGTCAGAAGAAAGGCAAGGTTGTCACGATCCGAGCCGGTACGTCATCAAGACCGAAAGATGAGTTGGCCGATCGGCTAGGGCGAGGTATCTTTGGATGAGCCGATGGTTGAAAACATTGCGGTTTCGAGAGGATGCGAGAAGAGTGGGATGGTCGGAACCTGTTGCGGCATTTGGGGAATACGAATATAGAAGATGATATGGTTGCGGTCATTGGGGCGAGAAATGGCGGATGATACGGATCCAAGGACGTTGGTGACACCCATGGTTGGAAAGCGAAGAATTGGTGCGTATTTGGCGGACCGTAGCCACGAAGGAATACATGGTTGAAGAGCTGGGGGCGATGCCTCCTCTGTCGAGTCTCCCGATTCCCCCAAGTCCTCTGTTTCTTGAGTCATACATTTTGTTTGAGTCGATGTGTTTTCTTTTGAGTTTGAGTCGTCTTCCAAGTCGATGACCTCACGTCGAGAAGACTATGAGTTAGTTGCAAATGTTGTTTTCCCTTTCGCTATGAATGAAAATCTAGATCTTTACGAGTATCCCCTCATAGCCAATCTTCTTAATGATAAATTAACTAAAAATAATGCTCAACTTAATCAAATTAACTTAGTTAATAATGACTCATTAGAAGAAAGCGGACACACTAAACAATGAATACATAAAAGAAGTTTCTAAGCAAGTTATAAATCAAAAGGAAGGTCGGGCCCAAGCTGCCCATGAGGTGATACCATGTATTAATTTTGGAACGGACGAAGAGCCGAGGAGACACGAGATTGGAAGCTTCTTGAAGGGCGAAAGGGAAGCGTTGATTGATTTGCTTAAGGAGTATTCGGATGTGTTCGCATGGTCATACAAGGATATGCGGGGCTGGATAACTCGATAGTAGAGCCTGAGAATACGGCCGCTGACACCGGATGCCCGAAGCACTGTCAAGCGAGAAATTGCGTCGCATTAAGCGAGAATGGTCTCTACAAGTTAAAGAAGAGATAGAGAAGCTCCTCAGAGTGGGTTTTATCGAGTTATTGAGTATCCGACGTGGTTATCTAATATTGTGACGGTCGATAAATCGAATGGCAAGGTTAGAGTTTGTGTTGACTTAGAGATCTCAACAAAGCTAGCAGAAGGACGACTTCCCGCTGCCCAATATCGACATGCTAGTAGATGCCCACTTGCTAACTACGAGGTCAAGTCTTTTGTAGATGGTTTCGCGGGATATAATCGAGATCAAGATGGCGGAGCGGACCAAGAAGACGGCTTTCACTACGCCATGGGGAACGTCTGTTACCTTTGTAATGCCATTCGGATTGAAAAATGCGGGGGCTACATACCGAGAGCGGTCACGGCATTATTCCATGACATGATACATAAGGAGATTGAGGTGTATGTCGACGATATGATCATTCATTCCAAGGGTCGGGCAGTCGACATTTCATTGATTTGAGGAAGTTCTTCGACGAGGCTGCGTGAGCACGCAATGCGTACGAATCTGCCAAGTGTACATTTGGAGTTATTCGAGGAAAGGTCTGGGCTACATGGTCACCGAACGAGGGATTGAGGCGGATCCAAGGAAAATTCAAGCCATCATGGAGATGAAGCCACCACGCACGAAAAGGAAGTTAAGGGATTCATGGGACGGTTCTGATACATCGGCCGCTTCATTAATCAATTGACCACTATGTGTGAACCGATTTTCGGAGCGATGAAGAAGACCGCAAGTATAGATTGGAATTTGGAAGTGTCAAGAAGCCTTTGAGGAAATCAAGAGATACTTGGTCAATCCCCACATCCTTCGCCCCCACATTCGGAAAAACCGTTGCTATTGTACCTAACGATGGCGAATCTACGGCCGTTGGGGCTATCTTTGGCACAAGAAGCCAAGGACTCTCGGGTGGAGAACGCCGTTTATTTTGTTAGTCGAAAGTTGCAAGGGAGTGAGCTAAACTACTCGGCATTGGAAAAGACACTTAGGGCTAGTTTGGGTGGTTAATAAGCTCGAAGCATTACTTGGCGGCGCATCCGATTACGCTAGTGTCGAAGATGGATCCAATTAAGTATTTGTTTGACAAGCCTTCTTTGTCCATGAGATTAGCCAAGTGGTCGGTATTTACGGGAATTCGATATCACCTATGTCTTAGAAAAGCGATTAAAGGGAGAGCCGTGGCGGATCATTTAGCGAGTTTCCAAGTACGGAAGAACGGGGGCTTGAGCCGGAATTTCCGGACGAGGGGATTTTTAGCATTGACACGGAAGAGAGATGGCAACTATTCTTTGATGGGGCCGCGAACAAGAGGGCGCGGAGTAGGAATCCTTTTGGTCGATCCCAAAGATGAGCACACCCCCATCGCCATCAAGTGAATTTTACAACCACCAATAACGCGGTGAATACGAGGCATGCATAGCCGGTTTAGAAGCGACCTTGGAGCGTAATGTAAAGGAGTTGGAGGTATATGGAGACTCGGCTTTAATTATCAATCGGACGTCTAAGAAGTGGAAGGCTGACCCCTACTTGCAACGATATCGAGACTCATATGGAAGAGCTAGTCAAGCAATTTAAGGAAGTGACATTCCATTATCTACCCCGAGAGACGAAATAGATTTGCGGACGCTTTAGCTACTGTTGGCTTCTTTGGTCGAGATCCCTCACGGAATGTACGTAAAACCGTTCGAGTTGGTCGAAGAGAGAATCCCGCTTGCGCTACGAAGCTGCTGGCTGCGAGATTCAAGCGACATCGAGGAGAATAAGGATCCGTGGTACGCACTGATTTATGAGTATCTCAAGAAGGGTAATGTGTCTTTTCTAGGTGACGTGAAAGCCAAAAGTTTGCGAGGCATTGAAGCGATTGGCGGACGGTTTGTTCTCTTGGATGATATGTTGTACAAAAGACACTACGATGGTCTCTGTTACTCTGTGTAGACGCGAAACGGCGAGAAGTGATCATGGAAGAAGTACACGATGGCTTATGCGGTCCACACATGAATGCCAGAATGTTGAGACAGAAAATCACACGGTTAGGTTATTATTGGGTCACTATAGAAGCCGACTGCATCCAGTTTGTGCGGAAATGTCCCAAATGCCAAATGTGTTCCAATTTGAACCATGTACCCCCTCACGAGTTATATAGCATGGTAACCCCTTGGCCATTTGCGACATGGGGGATTGATGTGATTGGCAAGATTACACTAGGAAGCAATGGGCATTGTTTTGTATTAGTAGCAGTGGATTACTTCACCAAGTGGATCGAGGCAAAATCTTACAAGGTGTTGACTTCCAAAAAGGTGGCGCAGTTCATTAAGGAGGACATCATGTGCAGATATGGAGTACCAAATGAGATTATCTCGGACAACGGGTCCCACTTCGGCGGAGATTGTGACGGATTGCGGCGAGTTCAAGATCACCGGCACAAGTCTTCCCCTTATAGGCCTCGGACCAATGGAGCCGTCGAGGCGGCTAACAAGACGATTGAGCGGATAATCGGAAAGACGGCAATTCGAGGTAGGGCCGGCCCGAGAAACTACCATTGGCACTTTGGGGATATAGAACTTCCGTTCGTACGGCTACGAGCGAAACTCCTTTTGCTCGACATATGGGATGGAGCGGTACTCCGGTTGAGTTGGAAGTCCCGTCTTTGAGGATCTTATTAGAAAATCAAGTAGCGAGAAGTTGAATGGCTCCGCGGCCGATATGATCCCGATTGGCCACACTTGATGAGCGTAGGCTCAAAGCCATGGAACACATCCGAGCCTATCGAGACGGACGACGAGGGCTTTCAACAAAAGGTGCGGCCCTTAGACATTAAGGAAGGTGATTTGGTTTTGAAGACGGCAACTTCCCAACAAGTTCAATCCTCTTGGGAAGTGGGCCCTACATGGACCGGCCCGTATGTGATCAAGAAGATATTTTCGGGTGGAGGCGGTTAAAATGGCGATTTGGATGGCAACGAATTCAAGGAGCCCACCAACCTCGGCAAGCTCGAACGCTACTATGATTAAGCTCTTCCTCCCCCTCTAAATAAAAAAAAAAAAAAAAAAAAAAAAAAACGCAAAAAGAAGCCCGCTAGATTAAAAACCCGCAAAGGGCGGTCTAGCAACAAAAGAAAGGGTGCGTTCAAAAGCTCGCTAGATTGAAAACCCGTAAAGGGCGGTCTAGGCAAAAGTTAGAGCAAATAAAATAAAAATTGTCTCGCTTCTATCTTCCCTTTCTAAAAATAGTAGCTTGATGAAAATGAACTACGACGACCTGAGCCCCTTGGTTCTCATTGTAAAAGGGGAACGTAGGCAGCCTTAATCGGCGCGGTCCAAAAAATAAATAAAAATCCAATCTGTTTTTTATTAAAGCAATAAACTTTTTTATTCCCACAATCAATGCATGATTACACTTATTTGATGAGTCTAAGCTCGACTATACTAATGACTAAATAACTTGCAAAGAAACTGAAAAAATTAAAAGACAAAACTAATGTGTCTGCATATGACTGTGGGTGGATACTCGGACATATAAGGTCTACTCCTTGGCACTAGGCCCCTCGTCTCCGTCCTTCTTCTTCTTGGCAGCTCGTCGAGTCGGTCTCTTCTTATCTTCTCTCTTAAAATAAGGCAAATACTTCTTCTTCAATGGGGGAACCTCCTCGATCGCCTTACCCTTCAACTTCCGTTCCATCCTCTTGGGAGGATTCTCCTCCACTGTGTCTAGAGAAATCCCCAAAGCCTCCTTGTCTCTGAGAAAACGGCTCGAAGATATGTTAGGAACCAATCTCCGTCTCAAGTCATACAAAGTCTCCCTCATCGGTCCCAAGTTTTCTTCATACCATGTCAGATAAGCATGCGACAAATGAGTGCTAAGGGTCCGCTGCGCAAGATAGACTCGTGGCATTCCATGAGAACTCCATAAGCTTACCATCAAAACTGAAACACCAACGTCCATTGGAAGGACTTTGGCAGAGTCATCAAACTCAGAAGTACCCCAAGTTGGAGGACGGACCTGCTCCATGCCATACTGCCGAAGTACCCGCTCTGCATAGTAAAAGGTGGTGGTCTCGAAAGCTGGTACACGAATCAGGCATTGCCCAAGCTGAAGGCTCCGAATGAAAGAAAGGCCCCAATGCTGTACTCGCCAATGAATCCTATCAGTATCCACCTCCGCCAAATACATCTTCCACTCCCGTTCTGACAAGTTGGAAAGCGGATCAATCTTCCTCCTACAACCATGAAACCAAGGCCTAACACTCGAAGGGGGAATCTCTAGAACAAAAAGTCGATCCTCGAGCCACGTGGTCAGTAATTTGGCACTGCCCCTAGTCATAAGCGGAGCACCCCTAGCTATCTGTGAGATACCATGAAGCGTCTCGCCCAAGAGAATCGGAATGATGCTCCTCCCCGAACGGGCCTGATCAACCATATCCAAGCACCCACTGGTAGCTACACCCACATAAGGAGAAAACAGAACCTTGGAAAATAAGCAGAGAGCCAGGCAATCCAAGGCAAAATCTGAGTCGAAGTCATCACCATGGGCAAATCTCCCCGGCAAATCACAGATATCTATGTCTACACCTTCAACCAAACCTCTAGCCACAGCTGTAGGGAGGTGCAGAAATTTGGCCACCCTTGTCACCAACGGAACTCTATCCTGTGGAACCGCTATCAAACTGACATCATCCCCTCCACACAAAGCAAGAAAATCCTCGTAGGTGGGTGTAATCTCGTTGTAAGAGAAGTTGAAAACATGATTGGATTCATCCCAAAAAGCAGCGGCAGCATGTAAAAGATTCCAGTTGGGATGCATGGGCAAAAGGGACCAAACACACTTCACCCCAAAGCGTTTATCAAAAGCATGGCGAACAGAACGAGGTACTTTGGATACCCAAACGGCCAGATCACTCTCAAAATTATTTTGCTTCTCCATCAAGACGGAGGGATGAGAATTCATTGTGTGTCCACGGCAGAAAAAAGAGAACAGTACGAAGAAGAGGACAATAGCAGCGCAGAGAAAAGAAGAGAGAGTTGTGTTTTACAAACGACGGCTGACAAAGGGTTTTATATAGGTTTTGGTGTCAAAATCCGTACAGGAAAAGGACTGCCAGAACAATCCGTGCAGGAAAGGGAGGGCCGATCGGCCCATCACTCAGAATTACAACCGCCGCCTTTATAGTGAAAGGCCGATCGGACCTTTAATTTTGGGCCGATCGACCCTTTAATTCCCCAACTTCAAAAAGCTGCTGCAGCAAGTTCCAAGGCCCCACCTTTAGTTCTTTTATTTTATTTTATTTTTTATCTTCATTTCTTTATTATTATTATTTTCTTTTTTTCATTTTTTACTTTATTTCATTTTGTCCTCATTTTTGTCCAATGCAGTGTACAAAAATAGATAAAGTCCAAAAATAGAAATGTACATAAATGGAAAAGATTAACTTTTATATTTAATCCATAAACTAGTACATAGATCAGATGCATACAGTGAGTCAGCATAAAATCTAGAGTCTGCTCCTACTTTTTCCTAACAGGTACTACATAAAAAATAAAAGTCCTAATGACCCCTACGGGAAGTCGAGGCACGGCCGCGAGAAAATCCGGACGTCGAGCTACCCTCACCCTGGGATCGCTGTCTCCCCTGTGCCGGATCCACATCTACCGATCTCCGAGATTGGCAAGAAAGCGCCGCCACAGCACTCCTCAGCAGACGGGTCAGTACATTACTGTGCCTCACTGACCGCACATAAGACTCCCGAGTGACCTGAAAAATCAAAGGGCGAGAGTTACATCACAGCTAAAGTATAAGTATCAGTATATAAAGAGGAAAGGTAAAAGGCATACCCCGCCAGCGCCACCGGGAGGAAGATGATCACCCCCGACCTCGTCAGCCTCTGTGGGTGTCAAGTCTACTCGCACCTCCCCGTCAGCCATGTGTACGAAGAAGTGATCAGGAAAGTGAGGCATATCTACTATCTCGGGAGGTGGAGCACCCATCTGCTCAGGAATAACCGGATCCTGCTCCCCCATACCAGCAGCCTGAGCCTCCGCAGCAGCCCGCCGCACCACCTGTGGTGATCTCAGATAAAGAGCCACAAAGTCTACGTAAGGCATGTCAAGACGAAAGTGATGGGCGGGGACCCCATATAGATACTCCATCCGCCTCGGCAGTCGGTCTGGGTACCACATATTCTTGGGAGGATGCTGTGGCGCATAAAGAGGAGCCCAAGAATGGTGCTGTCTCGACACTCGCTCGCCCAGATACATCTCATCGGCAAGCAATCCCACCAGTAGTCTGCGGGAAGCAGTAACGTCTCGGACAGCACCAACAGCCTCAGAAGCCTCGGGGGTCCAAGGGAAGAGTAAAAGCTCAGGTCTACTGGGACCATCAAACACAGCCCTCAAATCAGATTCGCGAACTGTCTTCGGATATCCCTCAACCCGGTTCTCCTTCCTCCAGTACCGCAAGACGGGCACATCCCGAGTCTGGTCCCGTAAGGTGAACGGCGCAACGCCGAAGACCTCATAAACCCAAGCCTGCAAAAGACAGAAAAGCAGATAGTTAAGACAGAAAAAACAAATTTTTCACAAGGGGTGACTCCCGCAGAGGTCAAATTTTTCACAAGGGGTGACTCCCGCAGAGGTCAAATTTTTCACAAGGGGTGACTCCCGCAGAGGTCAAATTTTTCACAAGGGGTGACTCCCGCAGAGGTCAAATTTTTCACAAGGGGTGACTCCCGCAGAGGTCAAATTTTTCACAAGGGGTGACTCCCGCAGAGGTCAAATTTTTCAAGGGGTGACTCCCGCAGAAGTCAAAATTTTTCACAAGGGGTGACTCCCGCAGAAGTCAAATTTTCACAAAAAAACTTTTGGGTGATTCCCGCACAGTTACACCAGTGACTTTCACGTAGTCACGCATCTTTGAGTGATTCTCACACAATTATATTTTCGGTTTGAGACGCCGCACGTCCGCCATTCTTGGGTACTAATACCCATTCACTTCTATCCCCGGCAGTTTTTTGAACTACGACTTGGCTTGATTCCTTTTTTAGGGATACGTAGGTAGCCCGACGTGGGTCCAGCCACTTGACCTACCTGGTCATCCTTTTTGCGACTCAGCCCGAGTCCAATCCCTTGCATTCGCAAAATCACTTTCCTTACCTCCTGAAATCCCTTTTTTCAGGACGGATCCTATTCTTTTATCGTCGACCCCACTTGTCTTACAAGAAGCGTCGCCGAGGGGCTACTGTTAGTACCCGGTCCGAAAAAGGTAGTCCAAATACCCGGCCCTAAGTTAATTAATAAAAACCCTAGGGAAACCCTAACCCTAAAAGATTCATTAAATTCTTCCGTACCGCGCCGTCGCTCGGCTTGGAGAAGGACGCCGGTTGGAAGAGCCGATCGGCCCTTTGCCCGTGCATCGTCGATCGACCCTTTTATTTAGAGCCGATCGACCCTTCTATCCTAGAGCCGATCGACCCTTTAGAAGCCCAAATTTCAAGTTCCGAGGTATTATAAATAGGGGTGCCCGGCTCCCCATATTGACACACAATTTTCTCCGGGAGAAGCAGCCATACTTGCTTTAACCCTTAGTTCTTCTTTTTTTTCTCTCGAATCGCCAAGATTCGACCTCCAAGTCTTGCTACAATTGGTAAGACTCTCTTTTTAATATTCGTGTTCTTTATTATTGTCTTTATTATTATTGTTTGCATGCTTAGTATATTTTAATTGCTTTATTTCTTGCTTATGCCATATATGCTAGATTTAGGGTTGTTTTAATATATTGTTCATAGCCGAGGATGATCTAAGGTTTCGCCCTAAGAAACCCCATGGATCTAGGAACTATTTCTTTCCTTCCACTTTAGTTATAATTGTCCCATGATCAACAATCCCCCAAGGATGAACGTTGATTAGTGCACCTTCCGAGGGCCTAACTCAAAGGTTCTAGGGTGTGATCATTAATTAATTCTTTCTCTCCCCTCCTCCTTATGCATGATCCCGTTTCTTCTATCTATTCCCGTAAACACCGCACACAACCAACACCCCACATGCTAGAAAGACCGATTCGTCGGGCAATAGGAGTGATAACGTTTCTTCTTCTATTGTAACTTGACCCCCGAACCCAATTAACTGTCTAGCCTTTTTTCAAAGCTTTGGGCTATATCAAAGTGGCGTGGCGACTCTCAAAATTAAACTAATATTTTAATATGGTTTAAAAGCGAGTGTCACTAAATGAATATCCCATTTCGGTCCAACATTTTTATAATTATTTATTTCAAACTTCCGAATGCGCGTTGCATCGGGACGGGGTATTCACAGGAACTAGAAAGCGAGATGCGCGAATTGTATCCCGACCTGTTTTCAAACTAAGGTACGTTAAGTTTGGGGACAAACTTCTTTTAAGGGGGTAAGAATGTAAGAACCCGATTTTTTTTTTAACTTTTAATTTAATTATGTTTATTAGAAAAAAATTAATGTAATTACAATTATTAATTAGCATTTAATAATTGGGCTATTAAAGGTTAATTAAATGGGTTGGATGACTTAATCAAGTTGGGCTAAGTATGTGGGCTTGTGAGGTTAAGTGGCCCAAGGAGGATAACACCCAACTATAAATAACTAAAACCCTTCCTAAATTTCCCATAACCCTTATGATTTACAAAAGAAAAAAAATAAAAACCCTAAACCTAAAAGGGGCAGCTGAATTGAAGAGAGAGGGGAGAACAGTCGAGTTCTTGACCTTCTTTGGTCAATTTTTCTTAACCATAATCAAGGTAATGTAAAATCCTAAATTCTAGTTTTTGTTTCATTCAATTTGGATTATTATTGAATTAGTTATGAATTTTTGAAGATTAGAATTTATTTTGTTCTAGGATGATCATTCTTAGAGTTTAAATGTTCAATCTTGGAGTTTAATAAATAACTTGGTGATTATAATGATGGAAGGATTTAGTGTTTAATGATTAGGAGTATAACCTAATGATGAATCTTAAATCTTGATTAATAGGAATATGAATCTTGAATTTTTAAGATGTAGAAATCCCTAATTATGTTCTTGGGTTGAATTAAATTATGATGTCAATTATTCTTGGATGAAAAGATGGGACAAAAATAATGTTTTGGGCATAATAGGGTTCAGCCGAATGACATTATGGTGTGTAGGTATGTTTGGATTGAAATCGTTAAGCTTTTGGGTTATTTTACAAGATCACAGTTAAGTTTCAAACTGAAAAGGACTAAACTGAATGGTTTATAGGCTGAAGCCATTAGAATTCTGACCTTACAGTCAGGAATTAGCTGGAAAACTTAACTGAAGGACTAAGATGTAAAGTTTAAAACTGCAGGAGGACCAAACTGTAGTTAATTGAAAGTCGAAGGACTATTCTGTAATTAATTGAAAGTCAAGGGACTATTCTGTAATTAATTGAAAGTCAAGGGACTATTCTGTAATTAATTAAAAGTTGAAGGACTATTTCATAATTATCTAAAAGTTGAAGGACCATTTGGTAATTATCTAAAAGTTGAGGGACTATTTTGTAATTACCTAAAAGATGGAGGACCTTTTAGTAATTAGCCAAAAATAGAAGGGCTTAAGTAGAAATCCTAAAAGAGGAAAGTTACTTTAAAAGTTAAGAATTATGAAAAGAATAGAAAAGAGAACAACCTTAAATAAAATCAACCTATAAATAGGGAAATCCAAATCCAAGAATAATGGAATTCCCGAATAAGGAAAGTTTCCAAAAATAGAAACTTTCCCAAACCTAGAAGATTACTAAATAAAGAAAGGAAAGAAGTTAAATTATAACGCATGAGGTTTAACTAAGTAGAGATAGTTGACGACAAATTCGAGATACTAAGTTACTCTTTCGTGGTTGTAGATACGCACGGAAAGAGCTGTACAAGAAGTTAGACCAAGGTAAGGGATTACGCTCCTTAGCATTTGATTGTTTCATATCCTTTGTGTTAGGATTCTAAAAGTTTCATAAAGTATGTGCTACCAAGTGGCCGGTAGTGATTTGTATTCCCTCGTTATGAACGTTCTTGGAATATCTTACCATTGATGCGTTTTGTTCAATGTGTATCTATGTGAATTGAAATTGACTTATGTGTTCTCGTACCATGAACACTATGTATATATGATGTTAAATTGTCCAATTGTTAAGGACTTTATATGTTTGGGGTCGTTACATTGAAATGACTTAAGGACTTTTTATGTTTGGGGTCGTTACATTGAAATGACCTAAGGCCTATCAGATTGAAATGGTCTCAAAGTTAAATAAATTGGTCTAAACATATTGAAATGACCTTCACTATAGAAGGAAGTGATCTAAATTCTATAGATGTGATTATCATGATGCATCAGAATAAGGGGGCGCTTTGATAATAGCGTAAGAGAACCTTATTTAACGATTGTCTGAAAAGGTGTATCAGAGTCGCCTAGATGAAAGGTGCAAAAGTAATTGAAATAGACGGACAAGTATGTGTAAAGTTCCATGGGTTATTTGTAAAAGTGTCACTACTTGTTATTTGAAAAAGTGTCCTTCTTTGACATTCTCAGTACCTAAACTAATTATTGTACCTGCTATCCTTTCATTGATAGATTGTTAAACTCCGTTCGTTCCGGTCGTCTCTTCTTAGAAATCGAAGAGACCCCGTATGAACTTACTTACTGAGCTTTATTCGCTCACCCTTTCATATTCTTTCCCCTCCCAGGTAATAAATGATTGGAGTGGATGGCTGCGTATTGATGGATTAGCAGCTTTTGGAGTTCAAATAATTATTTTAGAACATTACGCATTTTTGAGCTAGTAGTTTGTACTAGCCGTAGAGATTGTTACTGTTTTCAGCATTTAAGTTTATTTCAAATAGTGGTTGGTATTTTGAATTTTGGTTTTAGTAGCCGTTGGAGGCTATTCTATTATTAAATTAAGTATTATTAATATGTTTGGAATTTGGGGTTGTTACAGCTAACTCGTGGTTTTCTTCGTTGATTGCTCTCAGTAATAACTTGGCAAGGGCTAATGCACTTTTGTCCTCTCTGAGATGCTTCAAAGCAGAATTACAGTAGTTTTTGACTTCTTTTTTGTTTATTTGGTATGGAGTATGAGGAACAAAAAAGAAAATAGTGAACAAGTTTTCGATCTAGGAACAATCATCCTTGTAGATAATATTAGCCAAGAAAGAAAGTTGTTCTTAAGATTATTGTGCCCACTCGACTTCAGTAGATTGGGCTTGTAGAGTAAATTAGGGGTATGAGCGGTTCGGTTTGAATCGCGATTTGAAATCGAACTGATTTTGATTCGATTTTTTAACAATTAACGGTTCAACTTGGTTTCGAAAATTCATAAATTATGTAGTTTGGTTCGGTTCGGTTCGGTTTTTGGTTTGACACCTGCGAACCAAACCAAACCAAATCGAACCATGTCAAACCGAGTATACAATCTGTTCTACCTCGATTGGTCAAAGTGATTTCTTTGGTTAAAGTGATTTCTATATGAATTCTGGGTTTATCAAGTACAAAGTATTTGGACTTAGGCAATCGCCAACAATCATGGTTACTTTCATGAAACCTCACTTTTTAGGATATACCTCTGTTTTGGACAATTTTCAACAAGGTGAATTAGTATTGAAGAACTTTAGGTACAAATGGAATACAATTCTCAAATCAAGATGGCCGCAAGGATGTAACGAGGAAAACCTTTGAACAATCGTTAGCCGGGAAAAACCTCGGGAGGCTTTAGGAAAAGCCTACCTTAACCAAGAAAATGTTTATTGATATTCTTTGTGTTGAGGACAATGTGTAGTATGAGCATAGAGTAAAGTGTGTAACGTGAATACAAGTGCTTGTCTAGAGATAATATAAAATCACATGATGCTACCAACAGAAACAGGTATGCAACGGTGGTCCGGCTCGAGGATGAGGGCAGTCGAAATTCTGGCTTGATTCGATCCTCTTGACCTGAGAATAAGAGAGAAAACCATTAGCTCAAAGCTGAGGGGGGGGGGGGGTCCCCGGCGATGAGGCTCCGGCGTGAGGATAAGAACACAGTGATGGGAGATAAAGCTATGGAGTATGGAAATGGGCTTGAGTTTATGTGACTTACCTTCTGCCTTGAGGGAGAAGTCATATTTATATGGGGGAGAGGTTTGGATCAATATCAAATATCAAAGGGGACACGTGTTCATACCTCTTTGGCGGAGGGTCCTTTTGGTTGGGAGAGTGGGGAGAAAATCTCTGTTGGGACAGAGATCATGGGTGCACTCTCTGCCATGCAGAAGGATTGGAGTCGTTGGTGGAGGTATTTGTCGGGGGACCACTAGGATGATTGTCATATTCATAGGGGGACCATTATAAATCATTTGGGGGTTAATACACGTGGAGAGGTTGTTGATATCTATGGGAGGGATCGTCCAAGTCGAGGTGATGGCGGCATGCGGCTTGAAGGGGAGATCGCGAGATGAGGGAGAGGGAGAGGAGAAGGCGGTATGAGGGAGAGATGAGATGGCGAGATGAGGGAGAAGAGGTGAGGTGGTATGAGGGAAAGAGGTGAGGCGGTTTGAGGGAGAGGGAAAGGAGAGGGCGGTTTGAGGGAAAGGGAAAGGAGAAGGCGGTATGGGGGAGGGGTGAGGTGGTATGAGGGAAAGAGGTGAGGTGATTTGAGGGAGAGGGAAAGGAGAAGGCGGTATGAGGGAGAATGAGGGAAGGCGCGGTTTGAGAGAGAGGTGAGATGGCGATATGAGGGGAAGGGCTGTTGGCGATATGAGGGAGAGGGAAAGGAGAAGGCGGTATAAGGGAGAATGAGGGAAGGCGCGGTTTGAGAGAGAGGGAAACTGCAAGTGTGCGGTTCGGGTTCGCCATGTCTTGGTCCAATTTTCTTTGGATTGCTCAGGCTTGACATTGAGCCGAGGCGTTGGCTCATCAGTAGCCCCTAACTCTACTGGTGTGATTATTTATGGTCACACTTGGAGAGTTAGAAATTTCATTTGTTTTGTGTGGAGAACACCCGTAATTGCTCGATAATCTTGGAGCTTGTAAGATACCAAATAGAAAGGAACTTCCTTCGGAGCACACAAAAATAAGTTGGCGGCGCGTTTGAATTTCCATGCGATTTGCTCCGAGGCGGAGGTTGGCGGTATGCTTGAACCGATTGTTGTCTAGATTTTGAACTCTTGGACCATTTTGACTAATTCCTCAATTGAATGCCATGTGATTTTTGTGGGTGGAACAGGTACCCAGGTGTGCTATCTATTTGACCATTGGACAAAGAAAAAATGGGTCCCACTTGTACTTAGTTTGCCTTACCCGTCACTTTCTTTCTTTTCTTCTTATCATTTTTCAAAAATCACATGTACTTTTTTTCTCATTCTCAGCAAACAAAAAGAACACTTCCTTTTTCACTTCTCTTTTCTCTCTCACTTCCCTTTCTCTTTCACTTCTCTTTCTCTCTTGCTTCCCTTTACTTCCAGAATATTTTGTCCTCTATCCTCTTTCTTTCTCTATTTTTCTTCATTTCTTTCTCTCTCTATTCTCTCTTTACTTCTCAGCAAACAAAAAGACCTTGCAGCTCATTAACACGCTGAAGAAGAATCTTGAAGGAAAGGCAGGAAGATGGGTCGATGAGCTCCCCAAAGCCTTGTGGTCATTAAGAACAACCCCTAAATGATCCACGAAGGAAACCCCCATTTCACTTGCTTATGGCTCGGAAGCAATGGCGCCTGTTGAAATGGCATTGCCCTCCTATCGGGTTTCACACTTTGAGGAAGCAAAGAATGAGGAAAGCCGTTTGAATGATTTGGATTTACTTGAAGAGAAAAGGATGGAAGCGAGAATGAAGATGGTGAATTATAAGCAGAAGGTCAAACACCATCATGACAAGAGGGTGAACAAGAGAGCATTTATGGAAGGAGACTGGGTGCTCAGGAGTATTGAAGCAACGGGACACAGCACGGGATATGCCAAGCTTGATCCTAATTGGGAAGGACCCTTCCAAGTGTCAAGGATGATCAGGGAAGGAACATACTTGTTGAAGAAAGAAGATGGCACTGAACTTAAAAATCCATGGCACAGTGATCACCTCAAGCGTTATTTCCATCAGGACACCAAACCGCCTTGTGCGGTCTCACTCATATCGCCCTCTCCAAACCGCCATTAGCGATTTCCTCAAAGGGGAATAACGTATCGTCAAAAAGATGATAGATAATACAAAATGAGGCATACTGCCAAAAGCAAGAGGCATATTACCATTGCTAAAATTAGTCTAAAGACTATAGCAAACCAACATCGACATAAACAATATGTTTGAAAAAGGGCAAAAAGGCAAATCGCTCATACATATCTAAACAAGTCGAGGTTCGCTAGCTCGCAGGCATAGCATACAAAATGAAACAATATCCAAGAAGCAAAACTAGTCAGTACGATCTTCCCCGCCTTGAACCTCGTCGTCCCCATGCTCCTCACTACCTCCAATAGACCCGAAGTCATCATCCCCTACATCTCCAACCAAAGCCTCAATCTCATCCCCATTCTCATCAAAGTAGGACAAGCCGCTACCTTTCCTCTCCTCTCGAGTGACAACAGCCTCTCTAGCCACAGTCTGCTGATGAACACGAGCAAGTTCTCCCATCATCTCATCAATAAAAGGAAGAACAACGTCATGAACGCTCCAAACCGGTCTAAGGTTATAATCATCATCCTCAGCAAGGTCAGACAACTCATCAGCACTATAAGGCACATACCTATGACCAGCACGAGCAGTAGCACTAGCAACCTTACCTTTACCAGCAGCAGCCCGTAGAGGACGCCGAATGCCGCGCTCTGTAAGATGACTCATCCTTGTCTCGGCATCAAAAATAAACTGAATTGATGACTTATACTCCTCGACAGCTGTAGTCCCAGCACCAGTCATTTTTTTCAGATAAATCAAAAACCTTACCCTTCAAGTCCAAGTTCTCAGAACCCAACTCAGTCAAACTCCCTGCCGGTTCAGCATTCTCCCTCAAAAGTGTGACAATCCTCTCATCCCTCTCCTTCAAATCTGTCTCCAAACCTAGTATTATTTCAACATCCTTTTCAAGCTTTCCAACTCGTTCCTTAACCCTCTGTAACTCATTTTCCGCATTCTGCAATTCCTCCTTTTTCTTCTCCAACTGAAGCAATTGCCTCTCCTTCTCATTTGATTCACGAAGAACCCAAATTCCCAAATCAGTCGCCATTGACTTGCTTTTCCTCCAACTAGCCATCAGGGTGTGAGTCTCGGTCACAAGCTATAAAAGAAATGATACAATGACAACGTCAAGAGACAAAAAATAAAGAACTAAAGAAATTGGAATTGAAAGACAAAAGCCATGAATTATTACCTTACACACAGATTGGCCCATATAAGAGAAAACATCCTCGGGGTCCTCTTTTTCAAGGTCAGAAGCAACCCCAAAATCAGTCATGCGCTTCATAACAGATTTCCCAAAAGCACTCTTCACTGGATCCCGCACCCCCAGATCAAAATTCCGCAACTCTAGAACAGTACCCAACTCGATCACTAACCTCTCCATCCTCGTAGCATCAGTGGGAAACCTGAAGTCTAGAGCATACCAGGAAGCCATAGAGGAAGAACCAACAGGAAAGTCACTACAAGGAGGCTCTAACCCAACACCCCGATCCGCAATGCCGCTGCTTCCTCCCATCCCCTGAATATTATCAATAGGCTCCATCTCCACAGTGGCATTATTCTCTTTGGTGAAAATAACACCCTCATCCACCCTAGACCACTTGAGAGCAGGAACACTAAGGACTAAGTTGTCAGCCTCCACCGTCACCCCAGCATTACCCGTCTCAGCCGCAACTCCGCGAGCAACCTTACTATGACCGGAACCCTTTCGGATGACTCCCTTCTCCACCATATCTCCCGCACCCAAGCCATCTGTAGAAATGGAAAACAGAAAAAGATCAATCTTACGAAAGTATCTGTATTCACCATATTCAAATATGACAAGAAATATAACTCACCCTTGAGTACGACTTCCCGAGCCCGTCTCTTCCCTGTCTTCCCCTTTTTCGTGGGGGGCAAATCATCAGATTCCCTACCAGATGCAGCGATAGGAAGTGCCAGCCTCCTCCTCAACTGCTGCAAAGCCTTACGCCTCTCCGCCGCAATCCTCTCAGCTCCCCTATCTGCAGTCTCAAAAGATTTCAGCTTCTCCTCCATAGTCGTCTTCTTTTGAAAAAATGCATTCAACCAATTCAATATCATCAGTTTATATTTATCACAATGGCAACAGAAAGAGCACGAGTCATAAGGATAAAAAGTCTAATGAATTATACATACCACTCATCATCTCCACCACCCGACAATGCACGTCCTCTGAACAGACCTCACACTTATCGGGAAAACAACAACCCGAATGAACCTCCTATCCGTAATAAGTTTTGGGCCACTTAATCTCCACTAAGGGCTCAACCCCCTCCACCGCTCTCCTAAGAATCCCAGCCTGCCTCAATAGTACGGAATCCTCCAAAATACGACGCCATGAAAAAGCAGATGGGGAATCCTCACCCCCCCCCCCAACAAACCAACAATCTCCCTGAACAAAGAAGCATCAACCCCCTCGAGTGGCTGCTTCTCTCCCTCAAATCTAAGGGGTACCTTATCCTTAACATAAGCAGGACGGTATGCCCAACCCCTATGTGATGCTACCAAAAGAGGGCTAGCCAACCAAGAATGAATCTTACTCTCCAAAGGAGTCAGAACCTTATAAGGACGAACCCTAAAACTCACAATCCCGCTTCTAACAACAAAATCAAACAACTCCCACAAGACGGGAATAGTAGGCTCCTCCAATCGAGCTCGGCAAATAACAATAAAACTGGTCAGGATGCGGATAGCATTAGGGTGAACATCAGCAACGGCCGTTCTAGTCTTAGAAAGGAATAAACTAATAAATGGGTCTATAGGAAGCCTGAGTCCAGCTGCAAACTGGGAAATCCAGCTCCCAGTTTGCAGCTGGACTCAGGCTTCCCATAGACCCATTTATTAGCTTATTCCTTTCTAAGACTAAATCGGTCGTTGCTGATGTTGACCCTAATGCTAACCGCATCCTGACCAGTTTTATTGTTATTTGCCGAGCTCGATTGGAGGAGCCTACTATTCCCGTCTTGCGAGAGTTGTTTGATTTTGTTGTTCGAAGCGGGATTGTGAGTTTTAGGGTTCGTCCTTATAAGGTTCTGACTCCTTTGGAGAGTAAGATTCATTCTTGGTTGGCTAGCCCTCTTTTGGTAGCATCACGTAGGGGTTGGGTACATCGTCCTGCTTATGTGAAGGATAAGGTACCCCCTAGATTTGAGGGAGAGAAGCAGCCACTCGAGGGGGTTGATGCTCCTTTGTTCAGGGAGATTGTTGGTTTGTTGGGGGGTAAGGATTCCCCGTCTGCTTTTTCATGGCGTCGTATTTTGGAGGATTCCGTACTATTGAGGCAGGCTGGGATTCTTAGGAGAGCGGTGGAGGGGGTTGAGCCCTTAGTGGAGATTAAGTGGCTCAAAACTTAATACGGATGGGAGGTTCATTCGGGTTGTCGTTTTCCCGATAAGTGTGAGGTCTATTCAGAGGACGTGCATTGTCGGGTGGTGGAGATGATGAGTGGTATGTATAATACATTAGACATTTTATCCTTATGACTCGTGCTCTTTCGGTTGCCATTGTGATAAATATAAACTGATGATTTTGAATTGGTTGAATGCAGTTTTTCACAAGAAGACGACTATGGAGGAGAAGCTGAAATCTTTTGAGACTGCAAATAGGGGAGCTGAGAGGATTGCGGCGGAGAGGCGTAAGGCTTTGCAGCAGTTGAGGAGGAGGCTGGCACTTCCTATCGCTGCGTCTGGTAGGGAATCTGATGATTTGCCCCCCACGGAATATGGGAAGACAGGGAAGAGACGGGCTCGGGAAGTAGTACTCAAGGGTGAGTTATATTTCTTGTCATATTTGAATATGGTGAATACAGATACTTTCGTAAGATTGATCATTTTTCTATTTTTCTTTTCTGCAGATGGCTCGGGTACGGGAGATATGGTGGAGAAGGGAGTCAGCCAAAAGGGTTCCGATCATAGTAAGATTGCTCATGAGTTGCGCCGAGATAGGTAATGTCAGCGACGGTGGAGGCCGATGCCTTAGTCCTTAGTCTTCTGCTCTCGCCAGCCTAGGGTGGATGAGTGTGTTATTTTCACCAAAGAGAATAATGCCACCGTGGAGATGGAGCCTATTGATAATATTCTGGGACGGAGGAAGCAAGCAAAGATCAGAGATCGGGTTATCAAGCTAGAGCCTCCTCAGAGTGACTTTCCCGTTGGTTCTTCCTCTACGGCTTCCCCGGTATGCTCCAGACTCGATTTCCCACCGATGTCGCGGGGATGAAGAGGTTAGTGATCGAGTTGGGTACTGTTCCAGAGATGCGGAATTTTGATCTGGGGGTGCGGGATCCAGTGAAGAGTGCTTTTGAGAAATCTGTTATGAAGCGCGTGACTGATTTCGGGGTTGCTTCTGACCTTGAAAAAGAGGACCCCGAGGATGTTTTCTCTTATATGGGCCAATCCGTGTGTAAGGTAATAATTCATGGTTTTTGTCTTTCAATTCCAATTTCTTGAGTTCTTTATTTTTTGTCTCTTGACGTTGTCATTGTATCATTTCTTTTATAGCTTGTGACCGAGGCTCACACCCTGATGGCTAGTTGGAGGAAAAGCAAGTCAATGACGGCTGATTTGGGAATTCGGGTTCTTCGTGAATCAAATGAGAAGGAGAGGCAATTGCTTCAGTTGGAGAAGAAAAAGGAGGAATTGCAGAATGCGGAAAATGAGTTACAGAGGGTTAAGGAACGAGTTGGAAAGCTCGAAAAGGATGTTGAAATAATACCAGGTATGGAGACAGATTTGAAGGAGAGGGATGAGAGGATTGTCACACTTTTGAGGGAGAATGCTGAACCGGCATGGGGTTTGGCTGAGTTGGGTTCTGAGAACGTGGACTTGAAGGGTAAGGTTTCTGATTTATTTGAAAAAATGACTGGTACTGGGACTACAGTTGTCGAGGAGTATAAGTCATCAATTCAGTTTATTTTTTATGCCGAGGCAAGGATGAGTCATCTTACAGAGCGCGGCATTCGGCGTCCTCTACGGGATGCTGCTGGTGAAGGTAAGGTTGCTATTGCTGATTTGGCTAGTGATGGAGAAAAATTCCTCTAGTAATAAAAACCGAGCAAGTGTACTCACTACCGGTGTAGCAATATGCACGAGCAGGGGTCGAACCACAGAGACTCGTTGGTAAACAAGCAAAAGAAAAGCACTGAATAAAGTAACCAGCGATTTTTGATTTTAAATAATAAGTTAATTCTAAAACGGAAACAAACAATTAAAACTAAGAAAGCAATTTAAATGTAATGAATTAACTCAGATCAACAACGGAGATTCACGGATTGGATTCACAATTACTTTCACCCTATGCTATTTTTATTGCTAAAAACATTAATCTCAAATCTAGGATTCATTCACAAAAGTAAGGATTGGGACGGTGTGGTGCCCGGATTGCAACCCTTTTAATTATTATCAAGTTGCGTTTTCTGTTACGGCCACACAACAATCAAATAATTAATCAACACATTAGAATATTGAATCTAAACCCTTTTGATTTCTATTATGGCCTCAATTAGGTCTAATCTTCAAAACAGTGTTCAATTGTATCAATCCCCAAATTAATGGCGGAATCAATACCCAAATAATTAAAAGGCCAAAATCATCTTAACATGAAATTGCAACCTCAAAACTGTTAAAGATTAATATTATGAAGAACTAGAAAGAGATCAATTGGGAAGAATTAAATCAATAGCATAAAGATCCAGTAATCGCTACAACCAATCCGCAAATCTAAATAACTTAGCTACTCAACGACATAATAAAACTCATAATAATCATAAAATAAAAGAACATCAAAACCTGCGAGATCCGGAATTGATGAACAAGAATTCTCTACGAACTTCAAAAACTAGAACAAAAACTAATATCCAAGATTGTTTTTAAAACTGCTGCTGAAGTATATATATTCTAGGGCAAAATACATGGGAAAAATGTGCGAAAAGTCCAGACTGACCTTTTTTAGTTGCCGAAATCTGATACTGAAAACGGGACAAGCGCGGCCGCTCTGGGTTGAGCGCGCTCGCGCTGGATGACAGCAACATTGGTCTTCAAACGACGTCACTTGAGCGCGGCCGCTCTGGGTTGAGCGCGCCCGCGCTGGTTGGCCGAGAGTTGGTCTTCAAAAACTTCAATGGAGCGCGGCCGCTCTGAGGTAGAGCGTGGCCGCTCTGGTGCCTGTTCCACAATTTCTTGCTCTGCTCCGCTCCAACTTGATTTCCTTGCCATTCTTCTTGACAAAAATCAACACTTAATCATCCTTTTCCCCTGTACTCATAAACACTCAACAACAATATTAAAACAACATAAAACCCAGGATTTTGAGCCTAAAATAGGTTCGTAAACATGTAAAATGGGTGTGTAAAAACACATCCATCAAACACCCACAAACTATCCTTTGCTCGTCCCGAGTAAAACAAAACAAAAACTAAACTACCAACATAAAATAAAACTACACTACGAAAACAAAGCACAATATTTTTGGGATGTTCTCTTCAAAACGGGAATCTTGTCGGCCAGACAGTCTCAGATCCTAACACAAAATAATCACAAGCATGCTATCATGAATTATCAACTAACGTTACATTAAAGAAAAAACCCACAATTTTCCACCGCGGCATGAATAATGAAGTGAAGTCTGGTAGATCATTGTCACACTCTAAGATTATTTATGGATTCACTAAATGATGCTCTAACATAATGTGTATCAAATACAATCACAAAGGGACACTCATATGCATGTTTACACAATTGTCAACCCGGCTACTTGATAACGAAATGAAGATATGGCTCTAAGCGTTATGGTGCGAAGGATCGCATGGCTCGGTTCACGGTTACAAACGAAGGTAAGGACATACGAATCGAAAAGCGAAACTAAGAAGTCTTCTTTTTATGTATACATCCTCACTATGATAATTCACTCCGCTCACCCTTTTTCTTCCCAATGTGCCGACCCACAAACTAAAGCTTTTGCATACATACACAACATCGGGTTGAGCACATTCCCTTATTTCTGGGGCCTTTTCTAATTTCCAACTTTTGACACAGTGGAGGGGCAAGAATTTTTTATTTTTTTTTTTTTTTTCAATTGAAAGAACATATATACAAACACATACTCCTTTTTTTTTTTTTTTCTATTTTTTTTCTTTGCCCCTCTTCATTGTATTTCACACCCCATTTTGCATTTTGACCCCAAATTGCGCATTTAATTCCACTCACCCCAAATTCACCCCAAATTCCCATTCATTCCCTAGTTCACTTCCCGGAAGGTAAGACATCCTAAAACTATGTGAAACGGGTAGGAAAAAGGTAACAAATGATGGCGAATGGTGGTCTAAGTTTCCATTCCTTTCTATTAAAGCTCAACAAGGGTTCTAGCGGAAACTATTATTTACTGGGGTAGAAAGCTGAAAGCACACAAAAGGGTTGAAAGAATAAGCCATATGTATCAAAATAGCCTAATGACGTGCTATTGACAATCATGCAAACCATGTTCTAGGGATCCCGAGAATGCACAAGTGATCCCATAAAGGGCACCTAGAGTGACAACAATGATCAATGATAAATGGAAGTGAGAGGTGGTGCAATCGTGGTTTATTGTTTCAATGTAACCCTAGTTCTCAAATCCCAAATAGCATAATGACTAACAAATAACACTCAATCATCACAGACGCAGGCCAACATATCCCAAAATAAAGAGAACAAAAAAATTTTAAATTTTTACTAAAAACAAAGAACAACCTAAACTAACATGGTGATAAGCAGAATAAAACACAGATACCCCCCACCCACAAACTAAAAGATAGCATTGTCCCCAATGCAATTAACTATAAACTCAGGGTAGGGATACCTCAACCGATCACTGTGGCGGATAACCCCATTGGCTAGAAGAGCCTCGTGGAGCTAGCTGCTGCTGCCGCCACTTTCTCTCTTGTCGGATGAGCCACTGGGAAATTCCAGCCGCTGTCGCGGCGGGAACTGTGGCGGGTACTGTGGCCATGTGTAACCAGTAGGGGGCAACCGACTGAAGAGTTGGTCCCACCTACTATCCTGCTGGGCCCGCCATGCTTGGGCCGTCTCAATCTCTGCCCTCACTCTATCATCAATCGCTTTGGGAGTAGGAAACTTTGCCTTTTGATGAGAAATGGAGACCACCATTTCGAAACTCTTCATGAATGGTATGCCTACAATGGCGTTATAAGGAGATGCCAGATCTAGGACCATGAAGGTGACCATTTCGGATCTAATCATATCGCCGTCTTCAGCAAAGATTAGGATATCGATGGTGCCTTTGACTCTAACCGCATGGTTTGTGAAACCTTCCAGCATTCCTGCGAAAGGCGCGAGGTGGGCTTCTGAATATCCCATCCCTAGGAAAGCTTCATAATACAAAATATTGTGGGATGCTCCCGTATTCACAAGGATTCTTCTAATTTCTTTTTCTGCGGTGTATAACTTAATGATGATGGGCTGATCGGCATGCCCCGGCTACAAGGCCAACTCCCTCCTACTGAAACTGATCATTCTTTCCTCATCCGGGGGATACACCGGCACATTGAAAGTGTGATTTAGGCTGCAAATCTGGTTATGGAGTTGGGTAATACTTGGAATTCTTTCATTAATAACGTGAATAACCGTGCGGCCTCCTTCTCCTTGGTGTTTTTCTTTGTCTTCCCCTGGTTTGATCCCTTCTAGGAAACCATTTAGAAGCCCGCGATCTGCCATCCTTTGCAAAGCCCTCTTCAAGTGAAAACAATTTTCGGTGTCATGCCCCATATCTCTATGAAATTCACAAAACTTGTTCTTGTTACGTCCTTCGCTATATCTGGCGTCCATCGATCTGGGGTTTGGCACATCAACGAGCTTAAGAATTTCGGCTCTAGGCATATTCAACGGAGTAAATACTTCTTCCTTGGTGGGCCTTTGTCTATCATAAGGCCTTCTTGTGCTCCTTTCATGTCCTCTGTGAGCTCTGGCGTCATGCTCCACAGCTTCAATCCTTTCCTTCCCAACTCTTCTGGGGACCGATCCTCCACCTTGACCATCGATATCTTCTCCTCCGGCGTAACTCTTAGCACGCTTATACAACTCTCCTGAAGATTTCGGGGGACGCATATTCAATTCGCTTCTAAGGTGAGGAATGGCCAAGCCGGCATTGAACAACATAATAATTTCTCCATCATTAATATCTGCAATCTGATCCACCAAGTGCCTAAACCTTGTGACGTAGCTAATAACCGACTCTCCAGACCTTTGCCTAATTTGACACAACTCTGATTTGGCGATGGGGAAAGCTCCTGATTCACTAAACCGAGACATTAACTTGGATTTGAAATCGTTATAACTATTAACGGAGTCAGACGGGAGAGCCATGAACCACTCCAGAGTGTGGCTGGCGAGAGTGCTGGCCAGAGCTTTGCATAAGATGGGATCATCCTTTGTGAGTAAGGACATCTTCACTTCGATTTGCCCAAGGTGATTGTTTGCTTTTGTTGTCTCGGTATAATCTGGCAAGGTGGGAATCTTGATTTTGGGGTTTGGTGGAGCTTCCTTGATCCATCTTGTGAAAGGTCTGAGGAAAGAGTCTTTTTCTGGCTCATCCTTCTTGGCGGTTTCTACTTGGGCCAATTGTCTCATTATCTCCTTTTCCCATGAACTTTCTCTACGGCTCCGCTCCTTTTCTGATGACTTTTTCTTCTCCTTTTCCTTGGAGGGGCGGTATGTGGAATCATAAGTTGATCTGGTGTCCTCATCCCGATAGGAGCACTCGACTTCGTGCCGCTTCTTCTTTCGATCATCATGATGGGAATATCCCTTTGATTTCTCCTTGTGCGCGGTTTCCTCTACCAAGCGTTTCTTGGTTGGAGCCTTGGAATCCTCCTGATTGGGGCGTCGGGTTGTTACATAGGTTACGCTCTCACTCTTGGTTTTGACGGGTGAATAAACGTTCACGATTTTGTCAATTTCATCGGTGGCAAAGAGCATTTGTGGTTTACCTAGCTCTTTCAATCTCTCATTGTTCGACAAGATTTTGGCATACATCAAGCTTTGTTGTTGCAAAAGGGCTATCTCCTTTTCTCCTTTTCTCCTTTTGCCCCAGACCAACATCTCCTTGGGGTACTTTAGATTGCTCTCCGACGGGTTTCTTGGCATTCCCTCCTTCTTGAGCCTCCTTATGCTTAGCAGCCGCAGCGAGCTCTTGCTCCTCGTCATTTTCCGACGAGGTATAAACGGTACGTAGGTCAACAGACTTTGCCCCACGATGGTGAGTTTGATGACGTTCAGATGGTTTGGAAGGTGGGGTTTGAATTTCTACGGTGGATTTAAGTCTTGATTTAGTCAAACCAAGAAACTCTATAGCAATAGAAAAGTAACAAGAGTGTTTTGTTTGAAGAATATGAAGGAAATGTCCAGATTATGAGTTTATGGGCAAGAGGAAGCAGACTGAGGTAAGAAGAATGGTGAATGAACGAGTTCCCGACATCGGAACCAACTGATGCTACCAACAGAAACGGGTATGCAACGGTGGTCCGGCTCAAGGATGAGGGCAATCGGATATCTGGCTTGATTTGATCCTCTTGACCTGAGAATAAGAGAGAAAACCGTTAGCTCAAAGCCGGGGGGGGGGTCCCCGGCGATGAGGCTCCGGCGTGAGGATAAGAACACAGTGATGGGAGATAAAGCTATGGAGTATGGAAATGGGATTGAGTTTTTGTGACTTACCTTCTGCCTTGAGGGAGAAGTCATATTTATATGGGGGAGAGGTTTGGATCATTATCAAATATCAAAGGGGACACGTGTTCATACCTCTTTGGCAGAGGGTCCTTTTGGTTGGGAGAGTGGGGAGCAAATCTCTGTTGGGACAGAGATCATGGGTCCATTCTCTACCATGCAGAAGGATTGGAGTCATTGGTGGAGGTCTTTATCGGGGGACCACTAGGATGATTGTCATATTCGTAGGGGAACCATTATAAATCATTTGGGGGTTAATACACATGGAGAGGTTGTTGATATCTATGGGAGGAATCATCCAAGTCGAGGTGATGGCAGCATGCGGCTTGAAGGGGAGATCGCAAGATGAGGGAGAGGGAGAGGAGAAGGCGGTATGAGGGAGAGAGGAGATGGCAAGATGAGGGAGAAGGGGTGAGGCGGTATGAGGGAAAGAGGTGAGGCAGTTTGAGGGAGAGGGAAAGGAGAGGGAGGTTTGAGGGAGAGGGAAAGGAGAAGGCAGTATGGGGGAGAGAAGAGGCGGCGAGATGAGGGAGAAAGGATGAGGCGGTATGAGGGAAAGAGGTGAGGCGGTTTGAGGGAGAGGGAAAGGAGAAGGCGGTATGAGGGAGAATGAGGGAAGGCGCGGTTTGAGAGAGAGGTGAGATGGCGAGATAAGGGGAAGGGCTGTTGGCGATATGAGGAAGAGGGAAAGGAGAAGGCGGTATGAGGGAGAATGAGGGAAGGCACAGTTTGAGAGAGAGGGAAACCACAAGTGTGCGGTTCGAGTTCACCGTGTCTTGGTCCAATTTTCTTTGGATTACTGCGGCTTGACATTGAGCCGAGGCGTTGGCTCATCACAGGTACATGTTTCCTCTTCAGAAGTCCCCAGGGCAAAAGTGTTACCGCCGGAGCAGCGCAAATTGCACCATATAACCTTTTCTCCTTAGCTTGTCTGCTTGTGATTTTTTGGAGCATTTTGCAATCTCTCAACCGTACAGAGCCTGGCATCCCTCCCTAAATAAGTATAAAAAAAAATTCTTAAATACCATTCTAAGAATAACATTCGTCATTGGAAAAGCACCAGGAATCCAAATATAGTTAGAAGAGACAACAAAAGCTAAAAATAGAATGATAACAAAGGGCAGGTTATTGTGGGCAAGTAATAAGAATTACTAAGAGAAGGCTAGGAAGTCATATGTGCTATCTTGAGAAAGAATCCAACGAGACTCAAAAGTAAGAGTTTTCTATGACTTGCAAGACATTGATCTTTTGTTGAGTTAATATATGTCTTCTATAAGAGCTTTTTCAAAGTTTGTACTTTAAACATAGTCCAAAAGACCCTATCGAAAACGATATACAGTAGCTTTACACCACCCTAAGCAAAAGGGTCAATTAACACTTATGGGTTGAGGATGGCCTTTAATATGAAGTCAGGATCCGATTATGTTCAAAGAAACCTTGCCATAAAATGGAAACAGCAACTTCCAGAAAGGGAGGGCAAAAGAAATGACCTAGTGAAGTACCTCCTGTATTAAACTTCAAACCACAGGTTCTGAGAAAGAAACTCATCAAGCCCGTTTTCCTAAATATAATTCTTTTCCACTTTTGAAGATTCATAAACATGTCGAGATTCAAATATAGCCACAACAAATGCATGAAAATGGGTACTATGGATACTGGTGTAGTCTATTCAACACAAAATCAGTTTTAAGTTTTCAACTGTCAAGAACACATTGAATAATTCAAATCCATACTTTAAACATTAATGTATACTCCCTCTGTCCCAGCGGAGTGTGGATTTTTGGTCAACTTTGATCAACTTTGATCAATAATTTAAATCAGTTTTAAGTTTTCAGCTGTCAAGAACACATTGAATAATTCAAATCCATACTTTAAACATTAATGTATAGTGTAGAAGAAATGTCGACTGTAACCAAGAAAGATGACGGGCTGGATTGTAAGTTTGATAAACTTACAGGAAGAGCAATGAGATCATAAATCTCTGTAAAACACTTTGCAATGGAAGTATCAGCAACCAGTCTGGTGCCACCAGAAGCTTCAACCTGCAGCTCCGGCTCCACTGATGCAACAGTCACTTGAGCACCAGCTCGACGTAGCACATCCACCATTATAACAGCTTCCATTGCTTCCGTCCCATACCCAATTGGAATCAAAACCTACAAATCCTCAAAAGAGTAACAAAAATTAAAGTCAATACAAATCCTTAAACCTTAAATTCAGTAATAAAGTGCAATTTCTGATTTTCATTTCCCCCTCTCTTGTTTTCTTTAAAGGAAACCATCTTAAATCCCTCCTACAACTGATGAACCACAACTGAATTAAAAAATATAAGGAATCAAACTATTTAATTCATATGTTTACGGAATGAACGAACAGACAACAAGATTAGTTGAAATTTTTACCACTGCCGACATGGAGTGAACTAAGCTGCCGAGAATAATTGAACGAGGAGACGGCTAGAGCGACGGCGTTGAACTTGAATGGAGTGAAGTGAAAACTGAAAAGAGGGAAACAAGCAATTTGGGGGAAAAAAAAAAAAAGGCTCAATTGAATTTTTTGGGGAAGGAGTGCGGGAAAAGTGTAAGAAAGGAGAAATGGGGGTGCGGGGATTTAGGAAGAATAGATCGAAATTCAAAATTTGGTGAAAATCTGAGCAAGGGAGGGCGGGTTGATTTGGCGGGGTTTAAAAAAATTAATACTCCCTCCGTTCCATCTCAAGGTTCCACTTTTTTCTTTTGGGCTGTCCCACTTCAAGGTTCTCTTCCTTAAATGGAAAGTTTTTCATATATTTATACTCTTAGCATTTTCATATATTTACAAAAAAAATCATTCATTATACCTTTATAAAGTTAACATATTTATAAAAAAACTAATCATTAACTTAATATTCTTCCCACTCATTCTCTCTCCTATTAATTATTTTTAACTTTTATATTCTCTCTCATATTTTCTATCACACATTTAACTTTTACATTCTCTCACCTCAAATTTTCTACCCATTTAAAAAAAATTCTTAAAAAACGTGTAAACCTCAAGGTGGAACCTTGAGGTGGGACGGAGGGAGTAATATTTATGAATATACCCAAGTCCCTTAACCGTAACCCATACCCTAAATCATAACTTATATGCCTAAACCATATACTCCTTCCGTCCCACCCAAAAAAACTCTTCTTGTTGTTTGTTCGTGGTAATAGTAGTGGTAGTAGTGGTGGTGGTAGTAGTGGTAGTAGTGGTGGTGGTAGTGGAGAGAGAAAGCAAGTTTTGTGGTAGTAGTGGTAGTAGTGGTGGTAGTAGTTGTAGTGGTGGTAGTAGTAGTGGTGGTAGTAGTAGTGGTAGTGGTTGGAGTGGTGGTAGTGGTTGTAGTGGTGATAGTAGTAGTGGTGGTAGTGGTAGTGGTACTGGTTGTAGTAGTGGTTGTAGCGGTAGTAGTAGTAGTAGTGGTAGTGGTAGTGGTAGTGGTAGTGGTGCTGGTGGTAGTGGTAGTAGTGGTAGTAGTGGTGGTAGTGGTGGTAGTGGTAGTCGTGATAGTAGTGGTAGTGGTAGTAGTGGTGGTAGTGGTAGTGCTGGTAGTGGTAGTTGTGGTAGTAGTGGTGGTGGTGGTAGTGGTAGTGGTAGTAGTGGTAGTGGTAGTAGTGGTAGTAGTGGTGGTATTGGTAGTGGTGGTGGTAGTGGTGGTGGTAGTAGTGGTGTTGGTAGTAGTGGTGATAGTGGTAGTGGTGGTGGTGGTGTAGAGAGAAAACGAGTTTTGTGGTAGTAGTGGTAGTGGTAGTAGTGGTGGTAGTGGTTGTAGTGGTGATAGTGGTGGTAGTGGTTGTAGTGGTGGTAGTGGTTGTAGTGGTGGTAGTAGTAGTGGTGGTAGTGATAGTGGTACTGGTAGTAGTAGTGGTAGTAGCGGTAGTAGTGGTGAGTAGTGGTGGTAGTGGTAGTGGTGGTAGTGGTAGTGGTACTGGTAGTAGTAGTGGTAGTAGTGGTACTGGTAGTAGTGGCAGTGGTAGTTGTAGTAGTGGTGGTGGTGGTACTGGTAGTACTGATAGTGGTAGTAGTGGTGGTACTGGTAGTACTGGTAGTGGTAGTAGTGGTGGTAGTGGTATTGGTAGTAGTGGTAGTAGTGGTGGTGGTGGTGGTAGTAGTAGTAGTTCATTTGGATTTACATAGGGCATTGCATTACTAACTAAGCCGTTGCATTAGAAAGAGGGCGTTGCATTAGTAATTTAGCCGTTACATTAGAAAAATCTAATGTAATGCCAAAAAATCTAATGTAATGCTGAGATCAAAGCCTTGCATTAATCAAAATGTGCCGTTACATTATCTCTGTCGTTGTATTAGACTCGTTACATTAGCTCTGGTGTTGCATTAGATGCGTTACATTAGCTCTGTCGTTGCATTAGATGCGTTACATTAGCTCCAAAATGTAGTAGTGCCCGAGGCACTCTCGAGGTATTCTGAGGCCCCTCGTGGTACTCCGAAGCCTTGCCAGGTCTATCCCGAGGCATCCCGGCCCTTTCCGAGCCAAACTGTAAGTACCCAAATCCGGATCGTCAAAATCCGTCAGAAAGTTAACCAAAATCCATTAACTGGTCCGCTCCAGGTTAACCGGAACTCGTTGAACTCCCCGTTGCCAAGCCAACGAGACGTCCCGGGACTGCCCCGTGCATCCCGACGTCGAAACGTACTTAACACACGTCATCGCACGTGAAAGTGCGGCTTTCCCTGAAAAACGCACTTTCCGGCACTTTCCGGGGGCATTTCAGACATTTTTCGGACTGTTATTTTAAAAAAGGGACAAAACTGGGACCGGGGAACGAACTCCCATTCCTTTGGTGAGTCATGGGACACGTGGCAGCCATGCCACAGCCCTCCCGTCACCTTTCAATTAGAAATCAAGCTGAAAAGACTAAAATACCCCTGGATTTCGGTCAAAGTCCGGCCGGACTCCCTGTGCAAATTTTCTGAAATTGCCAGCAAGCCCCTCAAAGTTCCAAAATACCACAAAACCCTGGAAATCAGTATAAGTCCGTCCGGACTCTTACTGCATTTTTCACCTATAAATAGAAGTTGCTGTCAAAGCCAAAAAGAGGACCATTTTACACCAAAA
Organism: Adenophora triphylla var. japonica; assembly: GCA_022495995.1. NCBI lineage: Eukaryota > Viridiplantae > Streptophyta > Magnoliopsida > Asterales > Campanulaceae > Adenophora > Adenophora triphylla. The sequence continues at coordinate 9,012 of JAFEMH010004919.1, read as the reverse complement.
AATCACCACAAATTTCGGCCATAAGCAGTTTCACCCCCTCCCGAGCCCCCGTTTGTCTCGATTCACGTGAAACTTTCATATTTCGATCAAATATGCCCCTCACCACTCCGAAACACCGTTTCAAACTACTTTCCGTGTCCCGTACACACCCCCGAGCCAAAGGAATCGACCCTAGCCATAGGTATAACTCCCTCTCTCTAAATCTCTCGTTTCGTCTCGGTTTACGCGTCAGTCGCTATAACCGTTTCGATCAACGTTATTGAAATGTAGACGCCTCCGTCTAACGGGGTCCGATACGTTTTAGCCCCTCGATCCTCTTCTCTTCCCGTAAGAGAAGTAATCACGGGTTAAAACGGCGTTCCGACCCCGTTCCTTTACTTTTTATGTCATTTACCATTCTGGATAGATCGATCCGTCGATCGTCACTTACTTTCTGTCATTTACAATTCCGAGCCGTTTTGGCTTGTTGATCGTCATTTACCATTCCGAGCCGTTTTGGCTCGTTGATCGTCATTTACAATTCCGAGCCGTTTTGGCTCGTTGGTCGTCATTTACGATTCCGGATCGTTTGATTCCGTTGATACTGCTTTAAATACTGTCATTTACAAAGTTCGACCCGTTTGGATCGTGATAGTATTTACTTTTCAAATTCCGAGTCGCAACCCGATTCGTTGATTGCATGTCATTTAATACGCGTTTTTCCCGTAAAAATCGTTAACAATGTAATGTTCGGTTCAAAACCGGAGTTCGACCTTCGAACTCTCTTTCAAAAAACGCGCGAAATGACATTTGGCCTCCAAACGCTCATCTTCAAACTAAAAGCCGCCATTTGACACTTAAAATCATTTAATACGTTTTTTCCGTAAAAATCGTTAACAATGACTCGCCCGGTTCAAAACCGGAGTTCGTCCTTCGAACTCTCTTTCAAAAAGATCAAAATCGACGTTTGCCACGTAAACGCTCATTTCAGACTCAAAACCGACGTTTGTCATTCAAACGCTCATCTTTTCAAACAAATTCACCTAATCAACGTTTGACATTCAAACCAAGATTAAGCTTGTCATTCAAGCCCCCATTTCAAAACACACACACACACACGTTTTCGAGAAAGGCAGAAAGACTCGTCATACGAGGCATTTCGGGTGATCTCGTAATACTCTTCCCGAAACGTAACGTGACCTCCGAACCTAACAATCTCTGGTACTCAAAGCTTTTTACTCGTTTTTGCTACCAATAAAAACGATCCCCTGTTTTCAAAGCCTTTTCCTAAGTTTTTGCTACCAATAAAAACGACACCATTTTCACAATAGCCGTTTCTCAACGTTTGGGCTCAAAATACAAAAACCGCGTGGCTGTGAATGTGGTGCCCAAATTTTTTGTTGGATTCACGCGAGTTTGAAGACATCCGATTTATTTGAAAAACGGAGTCGCCACGCCATTTTGATTACCTCAAAACTTTGAAAAAAAGGTTTTTACTTGGGTTCGGAGGTTAAGTTACCCCTTGGGAAGAACGTTTGGCGTTCACCCAAAGTGCCTTGCCGGAGCAAGTCTCCCAAGATTTCAGTAATCGTGCTTGCTTGCGTGCTTTCTTGTGTGCATGTGTTTGAGAAAAAAGGGGGGGAATGTCCCAAGTTGTCTTCCGGACGTACAAACCATTTGTTGGTTGTCGCTCGGGATTCCTTGGAATTTTATGTATTTGGGATTATGATTCCGTCCTCATCTTATGACTTGTGATCATCGCATTTTAACATCGGGACCCTCGGGACTTGCGTGATCGAGAGAATGACTCTCTTTTGGTCAAAGATGAGGTTCTTTAGAAAAGGAGGGTCCTTAGCCCATCAATCCTACGCTTTAAGACGGTCGAGCTCGTATAGAGGCTTCATACTCTTTCTTAAGCGATAATCGGAGATATAGGGTCAAGGTTGTCCCTTTTCTAAAGAAATCGTGAACCTTTAATGGAAGGAACGATGTAAAGATAGGATCTTTTACACCGGTCCATTCCTAGGTTGAGGGAATGGGGGAAATGCATGATGAAAAATGACCCTTTAATGAAAAGATGACATTTTTGGTTTTAGCAAATGATGCTTTTTGATTGAAAGAAATGATCTTTATGCAAGTGATGCGTAAAGATAGGATTTTTATGCAAATGATGCATGAAAAAGGTTTTTTGAATGCAAAGGATGCAGTTTTATTGAAAAGATTGGATTTTTATGTGCAAATGATGCATAAAAATGATATTTTTATTTGAAAATGGGGGTCTTAGGTGCAAAGGACGCACCTTTATGAAAAAGACTACATTTTTATGACAAATGAGGTCTTAATGCATGCAAAGGGGAAAGGGGGTGATAAAGATGTGATCTTTATGAATAAATGCCAAGTCCCAAGCAAGATATATGAATGCAATGAGCAAGTATATCAATTAAAAGCAAGGTTAGGGCGTGCGAGGTTACCAATTGCTTCCTTTGCTTCTTTGGTCGGAGCTAGGAGGAGAGGTTGGTCTTGGATCTTCAAGGAGGAGGGAGGGAGCTTCTTGGCCTTCTTCTTCACCTTCTTGAGCCTTCACCAATATTCTTCACGTCTTGGGAGTGACTGATTGTGAGTGTATTGCTATGGATTGTGTGTATTGTTCTTATTTGTTGTGTCTATTGTGTGTTGAAATGGGTAGAGGAGGCCTCTATTTATAGGCAATCTGGATAAGGCTAATGAAGCCGTGCGGCTAGGGGCAGCGAGCTAATGCAGCCGTGCGGGCTTATCCATTGTGACTCAGCATTCTAGAACCATGCAAGGTGGCATTATTCTAGAACCCTCTTCCTAATTAAGAAAAACGTGTTTCTTAATTAGGAAGGCTCCCTTCAGCCCTTAATTTAATTTGGGACTGTTCCAGAACATTTCCGGAACACTAGGAAGGTCCGGGGAATTACCGGAAACTTACCGAAATTGCCGGGAAATTTAACCTAAGGCATGAGCGATTTGGGTACTTACAGAAGCCCTCGACAACGTCACTTGCAAGGCGAGTGGAGTTGTCGATAGAAAAGGATCCGATCTCGGCGAATGCCGAGACGGATTGGGAGACCAAGGTGGTCGAGTGGCCGAACCTCGGAAGGCTACCTACGTATCCCTGAGGAATCAAGCCAGCCGTAGTTCGGAATTAGGATCCGCCGGGGGAGGAAGAAGAGAAACCGGTCTCTTGTCGGGGAAATAGAAGAGAAAATGACCTAGGAGGTCAAGCAATTGATCCTACCGGGATATGCTAGGAGTGACCAAGGTGGTCTGATATCCGAACCTCTATGAGGGGCCGCTTTATCACCGAGGAGTGACAAAGAAACAGGGTGACCAAAGTGGTCGAATGGCTGGACCTTTTATAAAAGGCTACCTACGTATCCCGGAGGAATCAAGCCTTGATCGTAGTTCAAGCATCACTAGATAGTTAGGAACGATGTCTAGGATTCTTGAGATTTTGACAATTAATGGAGGCTGTCACCTGATTGACAATTACTGGAGGATGTCACCTGATTGAAACTAGAGCTTACGTCACTATCGAGTGGATAGAGGTAGCTAGAGTTTGGTGAACTTGAGCATACGTCTCAATCTCTTTCGAATCAGAGATATGGGTTGCTAAAGTTCGAAAAACTTGAGCATACGTCTCAATCTCTTTCGAATCAGAGATATGGGTTGCCAAAGTTTGAATGATTTAAGCATACGTCTCAATCTCTTTCGAATCAGAGATATGGGTTGCCAGAGCATACGTCTCAATCTCTTTCGAATCAGAGATATGGGTTGCCAATGACTTGAGCATACGTCTCAATCTCTTTCGAATCAGAGATATGGGTTGCCAAAGTTTGAATGGCTTAAGCATACGTCACTATTCGGGATAGAGGTAGCTTAAGTTGATAGAAACTTGAGCGTACGTCACTATTCGGGATAGAGGTAGCTTAAGTTGATAGAAACTTAGCATACGTCACTATTCGGGATAGAGGTAGCTTAAGTTGATAGAAACTTAGCATACGTCACTATTCGGGATAGAGGTAGCTTAAGTTGATAGAAACTTAGCATACGTCACTATTCGGGATAGAGGTAGCTTAAGTTGATAGAAACTTAGCATACGTCACTATTCGGGATAGAGGTAGCTTAAGTTGAGAGAAACTTGACAATTCGGAGGTTGTCACCTAGCGTTATCCCGTTATAACGGAATTAACGGAGGCGACTGGGAATAGAGCTTGATTGCTAAAGAGATAAGGGATATCTTCTGAAGAGGGTGTTATCTTGGTTAAAAGATAACGGAAATTGCATGCCCAAGTGGAAGGTCCAGGGGCAGGATTGTAATTTCTGCTCAGAGCGAATGAAGCCGCCCGGCATGAGATGGAGAAAAAGGAGCCGTACGGCTAGAGACCTGTTTTTTCCAGATTATTTAAAACAGGTTTGAACGGGCATTGGGCATTATTGCCACCCAAGAACTGCCGAGGAAGAGAGAGGAGAAGGGAGAGAAATTTTGAAATTCCTTCAATTCCCTTTGGCTCTACTGATTTGGAATGGATCCGGAGGGGAACCCAATGCCGAGGCAAGCTAGAAGGAGCATCTCCGCGGCTGCTAGATGGAGGAGAAAGGAGCTCGTGCGAATGGAAAGAAAGTATGACTTTCTTACGCCTCCGTCGGAGCTCTATCCGGGGAGAAGGGAGCATAAATCAACGAACCCTCGATCGGTTGGGGTAAGCATTCTCATTTTGCTCAAATCCGTCGATTTTGCTTGATTTTTGAATGATTTAGGGCTTGACCCGAACTTAGGAATTTTCTAGGATTTTTGAATGATTTTGAGATGCATGAACAACCTATGAGGCTAAGAATATGCATGTGCAATTTATTTGATGAAAACCATGAGAATGACTCACTTTTTTCTCGCAAATGAAGTAAGAATGAGAATTGTCTAAATATGAGACGGAGTTCTTGCCTTGTGCTAGAACTAGGTCAAAATTCTGATTTTCAATGATAAAACATGATTTTGGAAGATGAAAAGGATTCATGCATGCCATTTTATTTGAAAAATAATGCTTATGTGCAAAGAATCGTGAAAATTATGATTTTGTGCCTTAGGAAAACAACGTGCTTAAAATGACGTGTTTCAAATGATGAAAGTCACGTTTTTTGATGCAAATGATGCTAGAAAAACTTTTGTGAATGATTTTCTTTTGAAAACATGTGCACTTTCGTGAATATATGCATGCTTTTGAAATGAGATGAATGATTGACACACTTCTTTTTTGATGTGCTTGTCTACAGGAGAACAAGTCTAGAGGACCATCCGAGATAGCGGTCGCTGCAGAGGATGCCGGATTTTGAGAAGAATGGGGTGAACCCCAAGAATTTGGTGAGGGCTACCGGTCTCGGACGCGTTTGTAGAGGCCATCGGCACGGGCATTCACATCACGTCTAAGAGCAAGGGCCTGGGTCCAGTGCTCTTTCGAGTTTTGGTGGGACTCTACTCATAGCTTCCACCCGAGCCGGGAGAGCCGACCGTGACTCCGCCGATTTCACAGCCTATTACATCGGCCTACGCTTCACCGGGAGGCCCGTGACTTGGAGAGACCACATTACACCGAGGAGTTCCAGGCTTTGGTTGGATTTGAGCTGATTCCCAAGGGGCTGGGTATGGAGATGCGGAACGTTGAGGTGGCAGCTCGTACTTGCATGCGAGCTTTGTCCGCTAATGATGTGGATCGCTCAAAGCCACCGGCTAGAGCATTCATATGGTTGATGCTATCACCACTATCTTTGCTAATTCTCGGGACGCCGGCCATGACTTGCCTCCTCGACTCTCCGGAGGATGTGGATGGGATATGGACGGTCTCTTGGGGAGAGGCCTGGATTGGCGGAGCTCTACTTCTCGTTGGACATGCATAGCCCGAACAAAGCCGCTTCCATGGACTCGCTTCTCATTTGCCCTCGAGGTAGTCTCCTTTCTTTTCTCTTTTCTCTTTTTTGTCTTGAGACTTCTTATGAGAAAAATGACCTTTTTGATGTTTTGAACATACGCAGCTGGTTTTGCGAGGTGATCGGGTTCTTTCCTTGGAACCAAAGCAGAGTGATATCACCATTTTCCCCGCGATGGTTCGCTGGAGGGGAGATGTGAGGGATAGGTTCACGGGGAAGACCCGGATCACTTTCGACTACAAGATGGTGAAGCCTCGTGCTCAATAAGGATGGACCTGGATGGAGTGGACTTCTACCCTCGGAGGCGTGTATCCGGAGATTTCATTGAGACTTTGTTGAGGTGACGGCAGGCAGTAGGAGGTGGCTTCACTGGGCCGACTTGCGACATCATATATCCTGGGGGACCGTTTCTCGAGGCAAAGATGGTCATGTCCCCTCCATTGACGCCATTACTCCACACGATCCTCCAAAGACGGATGCCGCAGCCTGTGGACCGGCAAAGTGATGAGATTGAGAGGTACCGTGGAGGTATAGGCGGAGGAGTATTTTGACATGGGTACCCCTACGCCGTGTTTGTGGAGCAGCGCCCGAGGACGCCACGTAAGCCGACGAAGCCGGCGGTCACTGTGGATATGGGAGGATGAGCCTACCGACCCGCCTATCCCTCCCGCACACCTCTCATACGCCGTACACCTGAGTACCGAGGAGGATGAGGATTCCCGTCCCCGACACGAGGGAGCCCCAAGATACCCCTCGCCACCTCGATAGCACCGTGAGTATACTCTTAGGTCTTATTCCCTTTTTAGCTTTCGCATTTTCTCGCTTTTTGCAATTTTCGAGATTTTTCTCGAGATTTTCTCGAGATTTTCTTTTCTTTCTCAGTTCCACTCGCACCTATGACAAAGTTGGTCGTGCAACAGTGGTCCGGAAAGACGTGTGCCGATCCTTGGTCAAGAAGCCGGCCTTCTGCGCTACTAAAGCGTCAACAAGCGTGCAAGAGCCTCGTGCGCAAAAGGAGGCATGTTCTGGGGCGCAAAGATCCTCTTCCTGGCCGGAGTACTCATCCAAAGGCACAGCCTCGTGGGCGAGGTCCTAATGTCGATATCTTGGAGCACTCGGCGGAGTACGAAAGCACGACAACATCCCTCTTTCCGATGCGAGCGACCGTGAGGACGTGATGAGAGAGCCTAGCGTCTATGAGCCGAGCAATGATGAGGAGGAAGAAGAATCGGAGGCCTAGGGGGTCTCTAGAGTAAGACTTGGAAACAAAAACAAACAATGAACACTTTTTTATGCACAACTTTGCTTATTTTTTGCTTTTATTTTGACGCCGGTGGGGCGAAGACATTGGTATTTCACGCTTTATTTACTTTTCTAATTTATGCTTTTTCAATTTGCATATTATCCGAGCCTGGGGGCGATTTTTTGCTTGGAATCTGGGAGCTACGAAACTCGGGCCAAAAATGATTTATAATGGTGTATAAATGCTTGAATGGCTTCCGGATATGTTTTATGCATGTGTTTTGGTTGAAAAAGTGGGGTGAAGAACTCCCTATGGGCAGCAACTTTGAGTTGCCGCTTGAGAATTTTTTCACGAGCAGGGGGCTAATGTAGCCGTGCGCATGGCCTCGAGGGCAAAATGAAGCGCGTGGCGGCTCACAGCGCCTGTCATCCTGAACTCGGTTATTTTCTCGAATAAAAGCAAAGGCTTGGCCATTTCATTTCATTTTCACTCTTAGACTTGTCCCAATTGTTCCCAGATAGCAACATTTTGGACCTAAAAGCACCATCTTTTGATCACTTTTGCGATGGAGAGGCCCGTTAGACTACGAAAGGGGGAAGAGAGACCATTTTTCTGTCCAGGTCTTCAATCTTGGGCGCTTAGACATAACTTCCAAAATCACAAGGGGCTGCTTGATTCTTCCTTCAAGATCAAGTCTTTATGGCATTTGAGGGATCTCCCGCCCGATTGGGACTCGTTGAGGAGTTTCCGTTGAAAGTTTCTGGGACGTCCGTGAGACATGTTTATCGCTTTTTCTTCTTACAAACGAAATCGTCCCAACGCACGAAGACTTCAGAGCCTTGGATTGGGGGTCCTGAGACTCGAGGCTATATCTATTCCGCTCGGGATCGGAGACGTGCCGGTGGCGGTAAAGCTTTGCATCTTTTCTGGCAGATTCCTCCGGGAGAGGCCGAGGGAGATGAGTGGTGGAGCCTTGGACAGATTGACCTTTCCGAGATCCCTGTGTGCCTGGGATCTCCGCCTATGGTCAGCTACCATTTGGCTATGGACACATTTATCCTTTGCGCCTTCTCTACGTTCCGTTTACCGCCGAGTCCGTGGGGATTGGCTGTCACGGTGGTCTCTTGGACATGGTCGTAGACTCGTGTGGCCGGGAAGGATATCGTCTCCACCGGGTTTCTGGGGGAGACTTTGCATGGATCGACAGGATGGCCTCCTGGGAGACCCATTCTCACGAGGTCCGGGAGGTCCCAGCTTACGCGACTTTCATGGGTCACAGAGAGGCTTGGGCTTATTTGCGTCGGGGCTTTGCCGACCTCGCCCCTCGGGTGATTTCTGAGGAGGAAAAATTGAACCTATGCAACAGGAATGTGTGGTAGCCGGAGCCGAGATGGCCAGTTAAAGCTATCCACTTCTGGACATCCGTTGGTGGATACCACACCTGAGGCTGCACACTGTGAGGATATTTCAGAGTCTTATGTTGTGAGGGTTCCAAAGATTCCCGCCCGGTCATCCTTCTTACATACCCCGCTTTAGTATCCAGCACTTTGGGGCTTTACAGAGCCATTGAGTGATTGGAGGACATCCGGACTCATGGAGGTGGTGTCATTGGACATGAGGGATCCAGCTGCCTTCTTCTTTCTTTCTCTCGAGGGCTTGGACATACACGCTTTCCCACCTGTGGCTATCTTCAGGGAGCAGGAAGAGCACCATCTCTGACCACTCGTCTACTTGGATTGGTACGATGAGGGAGACGTGGAGCGACTCAGTTATCTTGGGAGGAGAGACGCCGAGCTTTATCGGGAGCCGACTGCGACTTTGAGTAGGACTCCGAGTGGAGACCG
>JAFEMH010004918.1:0-185739 GCA_022495995.1 Adenophora triphylla var. japonica | reverse complement strand
CTGTTGCTTCTTGATAGTCATCTTTTATCGGGAGAGAAATAATTTGGATCTAGCTTAAGGACTTACGATATGCTTACGCCTTTGCTTTAACCGCTCCATTGTTATCGACAACATCTGTTCTTCGAGTTTTGATTTTGCCTATCTGTCCAAGATTTCGATTGGCGGTCTTTGGGTCCTTGGCCTCTTTTTTTTTTTTTGAAGCTCCTGCTTGGGATTTTTAATTTTTTAATTTTTTAAGCACTTGAGGACGGCGGACCCCGCTTGAACTTTCTTGATGCACATGAGGGCGATGGCAAGCTCCTAGGTTGTTTGTCGATGTGTGGTTAGTCTTTCGATGTTGAGTGATCTTTTGTTGTTTCTTGATGTTGCCGCCGTCGTTGACTTGGTCAAGGTGATGGTGGGGACTTGATTTAGAGGAAGTGTATGGCTTGATGGAGGCCTCTGTGAGGTAAGGAAAGTGTATAGGGAGAGCATTGGTTGACTTTCTCACACCGATTAATCAGAACGTTAATTATTTCGAGAGGTTATTTGTTGAGCAATGCAAGTGATCATATAAAATAAAACCATTTCATTAAATGTAATGTAGGTGTGCAAATAATGTCTTAAGTCTAGCAAGAAAAGAAAAAGACTCTTTTATAGAAGTTTTAAGATTAACTACAATGCCCGAGGAGAACTTGATTGAAAGGGGAAAGTACTAGAACCTACGAAAGTTGACTGAGAGACTGGTTTATCTTTTAAGTTTGTTTAAGGATAGGTAACCCCTAGCCTAGCTACTCTTAGCTAGTTGAATTGCCGGGGACGCTTGAGCTTTCCATTTTACGTTAACTTCGAACTCCATACCGCAGACCAGGCGGTGATCGAGTTATGTGCCCATGATGCGGTGGAAGTGGAGGGATTTGAGAGCCATAGAAGCATTTGGAGCAAATACAAGTTGTCAGAAGTAATGGGTCGGAAAAGTCACGGGGACGAAACTTGATGGCGAGCATATTCTTTGGAAGGAAGTGAACCTGGGAGGATTTTGAGGGATATTGGGATCTGTTTGAGAGGATTCACCGCTCTGCTGGTGGTATTGAGTGAAAGGGGTAGTACTGGCTGGTTGTTGTAAGTACCCAAATCTGGCTCATGCCTTAGAGTTAATTTTCCGGCAATTAGAGTAAATTTCCCGGTAATTCTCCGGACTTTCCTAGAGTTAGGAACAATTCCGGAAGCTGTCCCAAACTCTCTTAAGGGATGAAGGGAAGGCTTAGTAATTAAGAAACACGTTTTCTTAATTACAAAAACCTTCTAGAATTGTCACCTTGCATGATTCTAGAAACATCTTTGAGTCATTAATGGATAATGCCGCAGGTTTGCATTAGTGAGGACCTCTGACGCACGGCTTCATTAGTCTTATCAGGCCCTTTGCCTATAAATAGAGGTCTCCTCTACCCATTTCCATACACACAACACCCGAACAACACACGTGAGTTTTCCGACATAAAAACCCCCAAAGAATTCCTACGAAAATAAGAAATTTGAAGGAGCCAAGAAGCCACCTCCCTCCTCCATTGAAGCCTCCAAAGTTGGTCCTTCCACCAAGCAAGATCCAAAGGAGAAGAGGCCACCACCATTGGTAACCTCTCACTCCCTTAACCTTGCATTTTACTTGCTCTATGTGATTTAAATTGCTCATTGCATTCATATATTGTCATTATCTTGCTTGGGACTTGGTAGTTATCATTAAAGATCATATCTTTATCATACCCCCCTTCCCCCTTTGCATGAAATAGGCATCACTTGCCATTAAAAATGTAATCTTTGAATCAAAAAGGTGCATACTTTGCACCTAAAACCCCCTTTTTACAATAAAAATATCATCTTTATGCATCATTTGCTCATAAAAATGCAATCTTTACATCCAAAATGCATCATTTGCATATAAAGATCATGTCTTTACATAAAGGTGCATCCTTTGCACCTAAAATCCATTTTCATGCATCCTTTGCATAAAAATCATGTCTTTACATAAAAGTGCATCCTTTGCATATTAAACCCTAATTTCCTCATCAAAATGCATCCTTTGCATAAAGATCACTTCTTCACATCAAAATGCATCCTTTGCAAATCAAATGCATCCTTTGCAACCCAAAAATGTCATCTTTTCACTAAAAATGTCATTTTTACATGCATTCCCCCATGTCCCCATTAGCAACCTTGGAACGGATCAGTGTAAAGATCCTATCTTTACATCGTTTCTTCCATTAAAGGTTTCACAATCTCTTTAGAAAGGGACAACCTTGAACCCTATATCTCCGATTATCACTTAAGACGAGCATGAAGCATTCATATAAGCTCGATCGTCTTAAGGTGTAGGATTGATGGGCTAAGGACATTCCTTCCTAAAGAACCTCATTTTTAGACTATAAAAGAGAGTCCTTCTCTCGATCACGCAAGTCCCGAGGTTAAAAATGCGATGATCACGAGTCCAAAATGAGGACGGGATCAAAATCCCGAACACATAAAATCAAAGAAATCGGCGACAACCAATAAATGGTTTATGTACGTCAGGAAGACAACAGGACATTCCCTCCCCTTTTATTCAAACACATGCACACAAGAAAGCACGCAAGCAAGCAAGCAAGAAAAATGGAATCTAGGGAGACTTGCTACGGCAAGGCACCTTGGGTGAACGACGATCCGTTCTTCCCAAGGGGTAACTTAACCTCCGAACCCATAAATCCTTTTTTTCAAAGTTTTGAGGAAATCAAAATGGCGAGGCGACTCCGTTTTTTCAAATTAAACCGGATGTCTTCAAACTCGCGTGAATCCAACAAAAATTTGGACACACATTCACAGTTTGGCGACTCCGCTGGGGACATCCCAAAGGAAAAAAGCTTTCATTTTTAAAATAAACGATACCTGGTATATAGGTGGAAACCACTAACCTTCCTGTATCGCTCCCTAACCCGGGGCTTGAGATAAACGGTGATTTAACAAACCCACGTACCGGTATCACTTTTCGAAAAAAAATAAAAGAAAGCTTTTCCCTTTGAGTGGGTTAGACTCCCATCGCTGATTCCGTTTATTTTGCTTGCTTTCTTTGCCTAGCATTGCATCATTTGCATCTTGGGATTTGTGCATACTTTGAATGGGAAACAACCCGAAATTGCAAAGGAGTGGAACCTGGAAAATTGATCCATGCAGTCGTACGGCTCAATCCTCCTTGGATTCTGACCGGACGGCCTCAGTGGCAATTCCACCAGGAAAAATTGAAGTTAATCTGGCAGTCCTAGCAGCTTGGGGCTATTCAGTTCCAAGACTGACTGGGGCTCCCAGAAAATTTACGTGCTTAACTGTTGCATTTTCCCCCGTCCCAAAAATCATTCCTTTAAAACACATTTATAAAAATCTCTGTTTTAACTAAAAAAGGAACATTTTTAGGAGACCGCACACTATGCGCACCCTATATATCCTGTACACTTTGCACGCACGTCCCTTTAAACCCGGGATGGTTTATCGAGTGCCGATCACGGACGGCCTTACGATGCTCCGGGCGCGCACGGGAATCATCCCAAACTCCCATGGCGGCCGGTGTCGACTAATGCACGGTCCGGTGTCACACGTTTCAAAAAACCGTGACTTTTGGTTGGTTTTTGGTCTAGTCTGTGTCATATAGCCCAGTTGCATATCTGTAAGTACCCAAATCTGGCTCATGCCTTCCGGTTAAATTTCCCGGCAATTTCGGTAAGTTTCGGTAATTCCCGGACCTTCCTAGTGTTCAGAAATGTTGGAGCAGTCCCAAATTAAATTAAGGGCTGAAGGGAGCCTTCCTAATTAAGAAACACGTTTTTCTTAATTAGGAAGAAGGTTCTAGAATAATGCCACCTTGCATGGTTCTAGAATGCTGAGTCATTGTGGATAAGCCCGCACGGCTGCATTAGCTCGCTGCTCCTAGCCGCACGGCTTCATTAGCCTTATCCAGACTGCCTATAAATAGAGCCCTCCTCTACCCATTTCAACACACAACAACAATACACACAATCCATAGCAATACACTCAGTCACTCCCAAGACGTGAAGAATATTGGTGAAGGCTCAAGAAGGTGAAGAAGAAGGCCAAGAAGCTCCCTCCCTCCTCCTTGAAGATCCAAGACCAATCTCTCCTCCTAGCTCCAACCAAAGAAGCAAAGAAAGCAATTGGTAACCTCGCACGCCCTAACCTTGCTTTTAATTGATATACTTGCTCATTGCATTCATATATCTTGCTTGGGACTTGGCATTCATAGTTAAAGATCACATCTTTATCACCCCCTTTCTCTTTTTTGCATGCATTAAGACCTCATTTGTCATAAAAATGTAGTCTTTTTTCATAAAGGTGTATCCTTTGCACCTAAAACTCCCATTTTCAAATAAAAATGTCATTTTTATGCATCATTTGCATATAAAAATCCAATCTTTTCAATAAAAATGCATCCTTTGCATTCAAAACCCCTTGTTCAAGCATCATTTGCTTTAAAGACCATGTCTTTACCATAAACTAGCATCATATGCTTTTCAAAATGCAATCTTTATGCATCATTTGCATAATGAATGCCAATTTCTTCAACAAAAATGCATCATTTGCATAAAAATCAAATCTTTATGCATCATTTGCAATAAAGATTATTTCTTTAAACTAAGTGCATCATTTGCAACCCAAAAATGTCATCTTTTCATTAAAGTGTCATTTTCATCATGCATTTCCCCCCTTTCCCCCAACCTTGGAACGGACCGGTGTAAAAGATCCTATCTTTACATCGTTCCTTCCATTAAAGGTTCCATATTTCTTTAGAAAGGGATACCTTGAACCCTATATCTCCGATTATCGCTTAAGAAAGAGTATGAAGCCTCTATACGAGCTCGACCGTCTTAAAGCGTAGGATTGATGGGCTAAGGACCCTCCTTTCCTAAAGAACCTCATCTTTGACCAAAAGAGAGTCATTCTCTCGATCACGCAAGTCCCGAGGGTCCCGAGGTTTAAAATGCGATGATCACAAGTCATAAGATGAGGACGGGATCATAATCCCAAATACATAAAATTCCAAGGAATCCCGAGCGACAACCAACAAATGGTTTGTACGTCCGGAAGACGACTTGGGACATTCCCCCCTTATTTTCAAACACATGCACACAAGAAAGCACGCAAGCAAGCACGATTACTGAAATCTTGGGAGACTTGCTCCGGCAAGGCACTTTGGGTGAACGCGAAACGTTCTTCCCGAGGGTAACTTAACCTCCGAACCCAAGTAAAACCTTTTTTTCAAAGTTTTGAGGTAATGAAAATGGCGTGGCGACTCCGTTTTTTTCAAATAACTCGGATGTCTTCAAACTCGCGTGAATCCAACACAAAATTTGGGCACCACATTCACAGTTTGGCGACTCTGCTGGGGACATCCCAAAGGAGAAAAGCTTTTATTTTCAAAACAAAAATCGATACTCGGTATATAGGTGGAAACCACTTACCCTTCCTGTACACTCCCTGACGTGGGAGTTGGGATAACCGGTGGTTTAACAATCCACGTACCAGTATCCCTTTTCGAAAAACAATTTTGAAAAAAAAAATAAAAGAAAGCTTTTCCCTTTGAGCGGGTTAGACTCCCATCGCCGATTTCATTAATCGTGCTTGCTTTCTTTACCATGCATTGCATCATTTGCATCTTGGAATCTGTGCATACTTTGAAACGGGAAATAACCCGAAAAATAGCAAAAGGAGTGGAACACGGAAAATTGATCCATGCGGTCGTGCGGCTCAATCCTCATTGGATTCGGCCGGGCGACCTCGGTGGCAATTCCACCAGGAAAAATCATGGTTAATCTGGCGAGTCCTAGCGGCTTGGGGCTATTCGGCTCCATGGCTGGGAGGGCTCCCAGAAAATTTACGTGCTTATGTGTTGCATTTTCCCCGTCCGAAAATCATTCCTTTAAAACACATTTATGAAAATCTCTGTTTTAACTCAAAAAGGAACATTTTTAGGAGACCGCACACTACGCGCACCTGATATATCTGTACACTTTTGCACGCACGTCCTTCAAACCCGAGGGTGGTTCCAGCTGCGATCACGGACAGCCTTACGATGCTCCGGGCGCGCACGGAATCATCCCAACCTCCCGTGGCGGCCGGTGTCGACCAATGCACGGTCCGTGTCACACGTTTCAAAAAACCGTGACTTTTGGTTGGTTTTTGGTCTAGTCCGTGTCATATAGCCCGGTTGCATACCCACGTAAAGGTCAAGCCTTAGCTCATAACGGAAGCCAAGATTCTCGCTCAAGCGAAATTCTGCCGAAATTCCGACAAGGAAAAATCGGTGGGATCTTGACTCCGACATTGACTATTGACCTTGACCCGCACGGAATGCGTAAGAGTCAAGACCGAGTCTTTGCCAAAAAATCAAAAGATCTTTCGCTCAAGCGAAGCTCTGCCAAAATTCCGACAAGGAAAAATTGGCAAGATCTTGACCGGCATTGACTTCGATTTCGACTCACGCAGCTGCGTATGCAACGAAGTTCAATGTGACCTTTGTGTCATCCGGCTTTTACCGCCCGACCCATGCCTATTATTCTCTCGGACATTACCGAAAGTCAAAAACCGTCATTCGCTCAAGCGAAACTCTGTCAAAGATCCGTCAAGGCAGAGAGACGAGACTTTCCCGGTATTGCCTTGACTATAATCCGCATCGCTCGTGCGTTGAAAAGTCCTATGACCCGCTAGACCCGATAGGAGCGTTCTTTACTCTCGGTTGGTGGGATCCGCGTGCCCTATAGGACCCTCGCCCGAAATTTGTCCACCTGGGAGGTCGAAATACGGGTGGAATACGAGGGGCTTATAGAGCGTGGTGACGGAACCCCGATCCAGGATCTAGAGTAGTTGTGAAAAAGAAGGGCGAGAATCCCTTTTCCAACCAAATAGATATTAATAAAAGACACTGTTTTAAGTAAACTTGAAGATTCTAATTTGCATATTGCTTGAGCCTTCGGCTAAACACCTACCGAGTCTAAACCTTTCCTATCCCTTTCCTTGAGCGAGAAAGAAGTGGGTGAGAACACCGGGTCGGCGACTTGTTAGCGCGAGAATCCTCGGAGCAGTTCGCCAGAATCCTCGGTTTCGAGAGTCGAGAATGGCCGATTTGACAGAACAGTCTTGGTTTGGGTAACCGAGATGACTAGGGAAGAAGAGCTAGCCTATAACCAATGCCCTCCCCATCTTCATATAACCCATTGCCAAAGGCTGTCCCTTCTCAGGTCTTCTCCAATACCCCAACTGTTAGGGTCCCGACACCCTCGCTTCCTCTGCATCCCCACGGGACCTTTTTCCTCCTTTCGGCTGAGCCTACTTTGGAATCCCGGTGCCAATTTGACCTTTCCAATTTTGTCAACGCACTGTGAATTTGCCTACCTCTCGGACGGCTACGGTGAAGAGTCGGTCGGAAACGAGAATAGGAATGGATGGGTTTACAGCGATGATGACAGTTCAGTAAAAGGAATGGACTTGGAGCCAACGGAAGTGAAACCCGAGGGGCAAGATGAGGTAGAAAGCCACGGACCTGGAATAGGGGATGAAATCACTTCAAAGTGTGTCTGCAGCCTATGCAAAGGCTCGGAGAAGGATGAGGTAGTGTATGAGTCCTATATCCTAGAGTTCAATACTCCGTACAAGGACTTGGTAGGCGAATGGAGGAACTTGATCGAAGCTTTAGCCAAAAGAGGGAAGTGGGCTCCGCCCACCGATCTGGAACATGTAAGCGTCGCCGAAGCCAAACTCTCATCAGGAAGGGTAGACTCTATCACAGTGTTAGTAGTCACTCCTGAAACTTGGTCTGAAGAAGAATGTATGGATGCCTTGGAAAGAGTCCTGAGTTTAGAGGCGACCCCAGTCCCCTTTATGTCCTACGATGATAATGATGTTTTCCTGGTAATCCCTAAGCCCGAGGAAGAGTCTGAGATACCCCTCATATGGCGTCAAGTATCCCGACCTGCTTTTGCCCTCATTGGTCATCAGAGTCAAGGCGAAAGTTCCCACGAGAGCTACTGTAGTGACACTGATGAAGACACAGTCGAAGTGCCGGAAGGGACAATAGAGGAGTGGTTAGTCCAGAAGCCAAAAAGCCCGGAAAATATCTCTGACAGTAAGGAAAAGGAACCCGCCATGAGATTTGACCCCGCAGAAATCCTTATTGATGATGGAATTTCCCACTTCAGAAAATGTTTGGCCAACGTCAAAGATGCCGTCAGAAGGTTGACCCCCAGGGAAAGAAAAGACATGCTTGACAGTGATGAGGAATGTGATCCTACTCTGTTAAAGAAGTTGCTAGGTTCGGATGAGAAAGCCATTTGCCAAGCTCCAAACTCCGGAAGTGATAATTCTTGTTGCATGCTGACTTTGAAAAGTTTGAATGAGACTGTGAAAGCTTTAAACGGAGAATGTGAAGTTGAAATCAGCCGGTCAAACTCAGAAAAGGTCAAAAAGCCGGTAACCTGGGACCAGATTCGGGAAGCCGCCTATGCTTCCGGCAGCACCGTCAATCAGATCAATCAGCAGAATTGGCCATACGCCAGTAAGAATCCGCCTCTGACTTTGAAAGAATTGACAGAATCCTCCAGTAGGAATAATGACCAAGGAAAATCCAATGTCTATGTGATGACTCGGTGCAGGCGGATGAATGTTGAGCGGCCTAAGGGTGACAAAAGAAGCACCGTCTGAGCCAAAAACAGATAAAAGACCTTATAAGCCAGAAGCAGAAAAGCCTGACTCTGATAAGGAGGATCCAGTCCTAACTCAGTTGAAGTGTACCCAAGCCAATATCTCCTTATGGTCCCTGTTGACCTCTTCATACCCTCATAAGTTGAAGCTAGAAGAAAGTTTGGCCAAGACCATGGTGCCCATAGATGTCACCCCAGATGAGGTCGTCCAAATGATTGGAAATATCCACTACGGAAACATCATTACCTTCACTGACTTAGACCTGCCAAAGTATGGGGCTAGTCACAACGAACCTCTTTACATCACAGTCCAGTTAGAAGAGCGTCGATTGCCACGAGTATTAGTCGACGGAGGGTCTGCAATGAATGTCTTGCCAGCTAAAATGATGGATTTATTGGATCTGAAGCCAACAGACTTAAAGCCTTCTAGTCAGACTATTAAGGCCTATGACTCCACTGCACGATCAGTTTTGGGGATCGCCACTCTCAAGATGTGGTTCGGAAAAAAGGTCATGGACGTTGACTTTCAAGTTATTGATATTCCGATTTCATTTACTGCCTTGTTGGGACGGCCTTGGATCCACGGATAAACGGAGTAGCCTCTACTTTGCATCGGTGCGTCAAATTTCAGTCGAGTGATGGAACTATCACCACCATTTATGGAGACGGTGTCACGGTAGAAGGAACCGGCTGGGGATATCCCGATATTGGAGATCAAGCACGATGATGAAGGGTTAGCATTGACCGGATTCTCCGTAGCTTCTTCCAAGGCACAAGTGTGTTGCACTGACCTCACCACTACTTCCGATAAAATCCCTCCTGCCATGAGAATGATGCGAAAAATGAGTTATCTTCCGGGACTTGGATTGGGTAGAAGACTTCAAGGTCGTAACACCATCATTGATGTGAAGGACGGACTACCAGATATGGCTTGGGGTACAAAGCCGAACTCTCGGGATGCCAGGAAAAGCTAAAGGCACGAAAGGTGAAGGGGTCCAGCTCCATCCTTACAGTCTGTCTCTGACCCATTACTTTACAAAAGGCAGGACACAATATGATGAAAGTGATCGCCAGATCTCCTTGCAGAAAACCCTTCTAGAGAACCTTGAGAAAGTTAGGGAAAAGCCAGCCAATCCCGTTCGAAGAATGTTCCTTGATTTGCCAGATATCCACGGGGCTACCACTACCGTTCAGAATGAGTACGTCTTCAAAGGGAATCCGGCCAGTGTCAAAGAGTCAGCATCCGGGACAATGGACTTCTCCGCCTTTGAGTTAGCTCTTCCAAAGATCAGCCGGATAGAAGGCTGCCCGGCAGTGAAGACGGTCGGTGGGGTTTGCAAGAGTTGTTTGACGAAGAAGCACAAATCCCAGACTTGATCGACTTGATTCAGATGATGAGATAGTTGCCGTTATTGGAGACGATGGTGAAAGTCATTTTGATCCTCGCACTTTGGTGACTAAGACAGAAATGCCATTGAAGAATTGGGAGACATTCTCGGGGCCGATAGCCGGTCGACGGCAAATGATCACGGAGCTTGGATTGGTACCCCGTCCTTCTCAACCAGTCGTGTCAAACACCCTGTTGTCTATTCGGTCGAGTCGGGAATCTTTGAATTCCGAGTCCTCAGAGTCATCCGAAGGCCTCACGCCCGAGGATTATGAAAATGTAATCGATGTCATCTTTCCCCTTATCTTGAATGAAATGACAAATCTTTACGATTATCCTCTTATTGCCAACTTAACAAATGATAAATTAACTCAAAACTTAACAACGGTTAATAATGAATCATTTGAACAAGATGCAAACACACTAAACGAACAATACATTAAAGAAATCTTTAAGCAGGTTTCGAAAAAGAGGAAAACCGGGCCCAGGCTGCCGAGGAGGTTTTGATAAGTGTGAACTTGGGTACTATTGAGGAACCTAAAGAGACACGAGATTGGAAGCTTCTTCCGGGGTTGAAAGGGACGGATTGATCGAGGCTGCTCAGAGAATACGTCGACGTGTTTGCATGGTCATACAAGGATATGCCGGGCTGGGCAGTTCGATAGTAGAACACAGAATCCCTCTAGCACCAGATGCTAAGCCAGTAAAGCGGAAGCGAGAAAGATTAAGCCGGAATGGTCTCTACGGGTCAAAGAAGAAATTGAGAAGCTACGCGGGTAGGGTTCATCAGAGTCATTGAATACCCGACATGGTTGTCCAACATCGTGGCCGTAACCAAGGCCAATGGGAAGGTGCTCTGCTGTGTGGATTTCCGAGATCTGAACAAGGCCGGCCCAAAGACGACTACCCTCTCCAAACATAGACATCCTGGTGGACTCCGCTGCCAACTACGAAGTCAAATCCTTCGTTGATGGTTTGCGAGCTACAACCGGATCAAGATGGCCGAGGAAGACCAAGAAAAGACGGCCTTCACCACACCATGGGGAACCTGCTGTTATACAGTAATGCCATTCGGGCTCAAGAATGCCGGGGCTACTTACGAAAGGGCAGCGACCGCGCTTTTCATGACATGATCCACAAGGAGATTGAGGTCTACGTAGATGATATGATAATCCACTCCAAAGGAGAGGGTGGGCAGGCACTTTGTTGACCTACGAAAATTCTTTGAGAGGTTGAGACGGCATTCCATGAGATTAAACCACCAAATGCACCTTCGGAGTGACAAGGGGAAAAGTGCTTGGGTATATGGTCACGGAGCGAGGTATAGAAGTTGACCCCAGAAAGATCAAAGCCATCATGGATATGAGGCCACCTCAAACCCGGGCAGAAGTCAAGAGCTTCATGGGTAAATTGCGGTGCATCGGCCGTTTCGTCAATCGGTTGACCACTATGTGCGAGCCCATCTTCAAGCTCATGAAGAAGAATGTGGACACGAGAATGGACCGAAGAATGCCAAGATGCCTTTGACCAGATCAAGGCATACTTAGTACATCCCCGGTACTATGCCCCCCACATAGACGAAGCCTCTTCTGCTCTATCTCAGTCACAGAGACACGGCAGTTGGGGCTGTGCTTGCTCGGGAAAAGAAAGACTCTCGGGTAGAAAATGCCATTTACTTTGTCGGGGAAGCTACGGGGAGTGAGCTCAATTACTCGGCATGTGAAAAGACCTGTGCGGGATGGTGCAGGTAGTCGGCAAATTGAAGCATTATATGCAAGCCCGCCCTGTGAATTTGGTCTCGAAAATGGACCCCATCAAGTACATCTTTGACAAGCCTTCCCTCTCGATGCGTTTAGCGAAGTGGTCCTTCTTCTTAGCAGAATACGACATCAACTATGTGACCAGAAAGGCCATCAAGGGTCAAGCATTGTCAGATCACTGGCGAACTTCCCCAGTAATGAAGACAGAGGGCCTGAACCCCAATTCCCGAGATGAAGGGATCTTTGCGGTTGAGCTGAGAATAGATGGCAATTGTTCTTTGACGAGACCGCTAACAAAAGAGGAAATGGTGTAGGAATGCTATTGGTCGATCCGAAAGATGAGCATACCCCCGTAGCCCTCAAGTTGAACTTTCCTGCCACGAACAATGTCGCCGAGTATGAAGCACTGCATTCTTTGGTTTGGAGGCTGCCTTAGAAAGAAATGTCAAGGAGCTCGAAGTTTACGGAGACTCGGCCTACGATCATCAACCAAGTCTCCAACAAGTGGAAGGCTGTGGACCCTAATCTGCAACGGTATCATGCCCGTATGGAGGAGTTGGACTGGACGGTTCAGAGAAGTGACTTTCCACTACTTGCCGAGGGAAAAGAACAGATTCGCAGATGCCCTAGCTACTCTAGCCTCATTGGTAGAGATCCAGGAGGGAAAAGCCATAAAGCCCTTCAGAGTGGGTAGAAGAGAAGCCCCGGCCTTCTGTTGTGAAGTGGACTGGGACCCGAGCCCATAAAGGAACCTTGGTACAATCAGTTTACCAATTCCTCAAAGACGGAGAGTCGGCTTTCAGAGACGAAGAAGGTAGACCAAAAGAAGGTGTCGAGCCAAAAGCTTGCGAAGCCCTGAAAAGGTTGGCCTCCCATTATGTCATCCTAGGAGGCAACCTGTACAAGAAACGCTATCAAGGACCACTCCTCTTATGTGTCACTCAAGAGATAGCCAGAGAGTTGATGGCCGAAGTCCACGATGGTCCTTGCGGTCCTCACATGAATGCCGAGCCACTGATGCAAGTGATCCTCAGAATGGGTTACTCTTGGATCTCCATGGAGGCGGTGCGTTCAGGCACGTCCGAACTGCGACAAGTGCCAGCGGTTTGCCAACCTCAACCATCTCCCACCTCATGACCTGTACTGCATGACGACTCCTTGGCCGTTTGCAACTTGGGGCATTGACGTGATAGGGAAAATAGCCCCGACCGGAAGCAATGGGCACGAGTTCGTGTTGGTAGCCATCGACTACTTCACCAAGTGGGTAGAGGCCAAGTCCTACAAGGTCCTCACTTCCAGAAAAGTGGCCCAGTTCATCAAAGAAAACATAATGTGCAGATATGGGGTGCCCAACGAGATCATTTCTGATAATGGGTCACACTTCGAAGGAGGCTGCGATAGGCTGCTGTCGAGAATTCAAAGTTACTCGCCACAAGTCGTCCCGTACGGACCTCGGACCAATGGAGCTGTGGAAGCTGCTAATAAGACACTCGAGCGGATCATCAGGAAGATGGCCACCCGTGGTCGTGATTGGCCCGAAACGCTGCACTTGGCACTCTGGGGCTCTGAACGTCTGTCAGAACGGCTACGGGAGAAACTCCTTTTGCCTTAACTTACGGGATGGAAGCGGTGTTACCGGTGGAGTTGGAAATCCCGTCATTAAGGGTCCTCCTGGAAAACAGTGTCAATGAAGTGGAATGGTTGCGCGGCCGGCATGATGAGTTAGCCCTGCTTGACGAGAGAAAGGCTAAAAGCCATGGAACACACCGAGCCTACCAGAGGCGAATGGCCAGAGCGTTTGATAAAAAGGTCAAGGCCAGAGACATCAAAGAAGGTGACTTAGTGCTTTGAAAGTAAAGCCCCCTACCGAGACAACCCCCCACAGGAAAATGGGAACCCGTTTGGATCGGCCCTTATGTGGTGCAGAAGATACGTCGGGAGGAGCAATGAAGCTTGCAGACTTGGATGGCAATCCCTTTGTCACCCGGTCAACGGTGATAAGCTCAAAAGATACTATGTCTAAATAATAAAAAAAAAAAAGTGCAAAAAGAGTAATACCCAGCTAGGCTGAAAACCCCAAAAAGGGCGGTCTAGGCAAAAGACAGGGTTGCACATATAAAAAAAAAAGAGAAAAAAAATCTTAGTGCAAAAAGAGTAATGCCCGGCTAAGTGAAAACCCCAAAAAGGGCGGTCTAGGCAAAAAACGGGTGCACACATAAAAAAAATAGTTCACCAGAATGAACTACGTAGACCTGAGCCCCTTAGCCTTTCTTGTAAAAGGGGAACGTAGGTGCCATATATGGTTCGGTCTAAACAATAAAAAGGACGATTAAGTTTCCATGAAATATGTCCTGATCAATAAAAAAAAAAGACATTTGAATTTCCATGAAATGTGTCTTGACTAATTTCTAAAATAATATTTCTTGTTCATTACAAGTTAAAAACTTCTTGATGAGTTCAAGCACGGTCTACCTCTTGACTCTGCTAACCTGCTACAAAGATCTAAAATACAATAAAATGCCTAAATAAACTAATGTGTTTGCAAAATGGCAATAAGGGAATCCTAAGAAAAGATCTGTCAGTCGTCATTCGCTGAGTCTTCTTTGGTCTTCTTCCCTTTTCCTCGGCCTCGTCGAGTCTTCTTCCTTTTCTTCTCAATAATGTCGGTATCCCTCATCCCGACCTCTGGTATCCTCACTGGAGCCTCCACCAACCCCGTGTCAATAAGCGCTCTCTCTATCCGAGCACGAGTCCGTACCTCCTCCCTCTGAGCCTCAGTCAAAGGAGCGACCTCGGACAACCTCTTGTACCGAGCCTCCATATCTCTGACCAAGTCACCTGACTGGTTATGGCAACTCGCCTTAGCCTCAGTCTCCCTCAGAGTCCTACTCGAGTCGCAGTCAGCTCCCAATAAAGCTCGACGTCTATCCTCCAAGATAACCTGAGTCGCTCCCATCTCCCTCTCGTACCAGTCCAAGTAGACAGTGGTCAAGATGGTGCTCTTCCTGCTCCTGAAGATAGCCCTGGGTGGGAAAGCAGCATATGTCCAAGCCCTCGAGAAAAAGAGAAGGCTGGCTTGGATCCCTCATGTCCAGATGACACCACCTCCATGGTCCGGATGTCCTCCCAATCACTCAATGGCTCCTGTAAAGCCCCAAACTGCCTGGATACCAAGCAGGGTATATAAAAGGATGACCAGCAGAATCCTGGAACCCTCACAACATAAGACTCCTGAAATATCCTCCTGGTCTGCAACCTCCAGTGTGGTATCCACCAACGGATGTCCGAAGTGGATAGCCTAGCCATCATCAGCTCCCAGCTACCCTGTTCCTACTGCCTAGGCGCACCTCTCCGAGAAATCACCCAAGGGCACTGAGTCGGCAAAGCCCCAGGCAAAGCCCCGAGCCTCTCCTGCAGCCACAAAGTCAACATAGCCGGACTCCCGGACCTCATGAAATGGTCTCCTCGAGCCATCCTGTCGATCCCATGAAATGTCTCTCCCAAAACCAGCGGGACAATATCCTTCCGGCCCTGCGAGTCTCTGACCATGTCCAAGAGGCCACTATGGCAGATCCCCACGGACTCGGCGGTGAACAAAACGGAGGATACGCGAGAGAATGAAAGCATCCATAGCCACCGTGGTCGCGGCCATGTCTGGAGACCCAAACCTGCCGGGATATCAGAAAGGTCAATCCTATCAGGGCTACCATCATCCTCTCGGCCTCTCCCAAAGGAATCTGCAGAAAAGATGCAAGCTTTACCGTCAGGCACGTCTCCGATCAGCGGAATAGATATAGCCTCAGTCTCGGGACCCCCAATCAAGGCTCTGAAGTCTTCGTGCGTTGGGACAATTTCGTTGTAAGAGAAGCAGTAAACATGTCTCCGGACGTCACAGAACTTTGCTGCGGCTCTCAACAGGTCCCAATCGGGCGGGAGATCCCTCAAATGCCATAAAGACTTGATCTTGAAGGAAGAATCAAGCAGTCCCTTGTGATTTTGGAAGTTATGTCTCGCCCAAGATTGAAGACCGGATAGAAAATGGTCTCGCTTCCCCCTTTGCAATCTGACGGGCTTCTCCATCGCAAAGTGTTCAAAGATGGTGCTTTTAGGTCCAAAATATGCTCTGGGAACAATTGGGACAAGTCTAGAGTGAAAATGAAATGAAATGGCCAAGCCTTGCTTTTATTCAGAAAATAACCAGCTCAGACAGAACTGTAAGCCGCACGGCTTCATTTTCCCTCAAGGCCATGCCGCACGGCTACATTAGCCCTCTGCAGAAAAAATTCTGCAGCAACCAAAGTTGCTGCCCAAGGGAGTTTTCACCCCACTTTTTCAACCAAAACCTGTACAAAAACATATCCAGAAGCCATTCAAGCATTTATATACCATTATAAATCATTTTGGCCCAGTTTCAGCCCCAATTCCAAGCAAAAAAGTCGCCCCAAGGCTCAGATAATATGCAAATTGAAAAAGCATAAATTAGAAAAGTAAATAAAATGTAAATACAATGTTTTCGCCCCATCGGCGCCCAAATAAAGCAAAAAATAAACAAAGTGTGCATAAAAATTGTTCATTGTTTGTTTTCGTTCCAAATCTATCCTAGAGACCTCCTAGGCCTCCGATTCTTCTTCCTCCTCATCGCTGCTCAGCTCATAGATGCTAGCCTCCCTCATCAAGTCCTCCTGGTCGCTCACGTCAGACAAATGGACATTATCGTGCCCGTACTCAGCCAGCTGCTCCAGAATGTCAGCGTTGGGTCCCCGCCCCCGAGGCATGGCACTGGAAGAGTATTCCGAGGCCGATGAGGTAGACGCTGTGCCCCCGACGTGCCGTCTCTTGCGCCCAGGCTCCTGTGCATCCGCTGCCGGCTTCGAAGCGCAGGCCAGCTTCCTCGAAGAAGACCGGCACATGTCCTTCCAGCCCCTGTCTGCCTGGCCGGCCTATCGTAAGTGCGAGCTGGAACACGAGAAAAGAAAAGAAGAAAATCTCGAAAAATCTCGAGAAAATTGCAAAAAGCGAAAATCTGAAAGCTAAAAAGGGAATAAGACCCTAAAAGTATACTCACGGTGCTATCGGGCGGCAAGGTATCCTGGGGCTCCCTAGCATCGGGGACAGGTATCCTCATCCTCCTCGGTACTCCATGGACCACGTAGGACGGATGCGCGGGAGGGATCGGCGGGTCAGTAGGCTCATCCTCCCCAGTATCCCTGAGTGACCGCCGGCTTCACTAGCTTCTCTGGCGTCCTCGGGCGCTGCTCCACAAACACGGCGTAGGGGGTGTCCATGTCAAAGTACTCCTCTGCAGCCACGCCTGCCTGGTACCTCGCTATCTCATCCTCTGGCCAATCCACTGGGCTGTAGCATCCGTCTTGGAGGATCTGAGGAGTAATGGCGTCCAATGGAGGGACATGGCCATGCTGCCTCGAGAACGGTCCCCAAGTAAATGACATCACATGTCAGCCCAGTGAGCCACCTCCTCTGCCTCGTCACATCAATGGCATCTCCCAGCAAGATCTCCGGATACCTGCCCCAAGGGTAGAAGTCCACTCCGTCATGCCCATCCCTGTTGATGACTGGCCTCACCATTTTGTAGTCGAAAGTGATCCGGGTCTTCCCCGTAAATTTATCCCTCGCATCTCCCCTCCAGCGAACCATGGCAGGAAGATGGTGACATCACTCCCTGGTTCCAAGGAAAGAACCCGATCACCTCGCAAAACCAGGCATGCATGTTCAAAACATTAAAAAGGTCATTCTCTCTCTCATAAAAGTCTCAAGACAGAAAAGGGAAAAGAAAAAAGAAAGGAGACTACCTCAAGGGCAAATGAGAAGCAGTCCATGGAAGCAGCTTTGTTCCGACTGTACATGTCCAACGAGAAGTACAACTCCGCCAATCCGGCCTCTCCCCAAGAGACCGTCCCTATCCCATCCACATCCTCCAAAGAGTCGAGGAGGCAAGTCATGGCCGGCGTCCAGAATTAGCAAAGATAGTGGCTGATAGCATCGACCATATGAATGCTCTAGCCAGGCTGGGCGGTCCACATCATTAGCAGCAAAGTTCTGCATGCAAGTACGGCTGCCACCTCGGCGTTCCGCGTCTCCATCCCCGGCCCCTTGGGAATCGGCTCAAACCCGACCAAAGCCTGGAATTCCTCCGCTGTAATGTGGTCTCTCCAAGTCACGGGCCTCCGGTGAAGCTGTAGGCCAGTAATAGGCTGTGAAGTCGGCAGGAGTCATTGTCGGCTCTCCCCGGCTCAGGTGAAAGCTATGGGTACTATCCCAGAACTCGAATAGGGCTGGACCAAGCCCTTGCTCTTAGAGGTGATGTGAACACCCTGCCGATGGCCTCTACAAACGCATCCAGGCCGGTAGCCCTCACCAAATTCTTGGGGTTCACCCCATTCTTCTCAAAATCCGGCATCCTCTGCCAAAGCTTAGCTGTATCTCAGGTGGTCCTCTAGACTTGTTCTCCTGTAGACAATCACAAAAAAAGAAGTGTCAGTCCTTCATCATTTTCAAAAGCATGCATATATTCACAAAAGCGCACCTATTTTCAAAAGAAAAGCATTCACAAAAGTTTTTCTAGCATTATTTGCATCAAAAAAGCGCCTTTCATCACTTGAAACGCGTCATGTCAAGTCCCGTTGCTTTCCTAAAACACAAAATCACAATTTTCACAATTCTTTGCACATAAGCATTATTCTTTCAGAAATGGCATGCATGAATCATTTTCATCTTCCAAAATCATGTTTTCTCATTGAAAATCAGAATTTTGACCTAGTTCTAGCACAAGGCAAGAACTCCATCTCATATTTTGAAAATTCTCATTCTTACTTCATTTTGCGAGAAAAAAGTGAGTCATTCTCATAATTTTCATCAAATAAGTTGCACATGCATATTCTTAGCCTCATAGGTTGTTCATGTATCTCAAAATCATTCAAAAAATCATTCAAAAATCCTAGAATTTAGGTCAAGCCCTGAATCATTCAAAATTCAAGCAAAATCATCGGATTTGAGCAAAATGAGAATGCTTACCCCAACCGATCGCGGGTTCGTTGATTTATGCTCCCTTCTCCCCGGGTAAAGCTCCGATGGAGGCGTAAGAAAGTCATACTTCCTCTCCGTCCGAACGAGCTCCTTTCTCCTCCTTCTCGCAGCCGCGGAGATGTTCCTTCTTGCTTGCCTCGGTATGGGATTGCCCTCCGGATCCATTCCAATCGATAGAAGCAAAGGGAATTGAAGAATTTTTGAAGAAATTCTCTCCTTTCTCTCTCTCTTCCTCGGCAGTTCTTGGGCGGCAATAATGCCCAATGCCCGTTCAAACCTGTTTTAAATAATCTGGAAAAAACAGGTCTCTAGCCGTACGGCTCCTTTTTCTCCATCTCATGCCGGGCGGCTTCATTCGCTACGGCGAAATTACAATCCACCTTTGGACCTTCCACTTGGGCATGCAATTTCCGTTATCTTTTAACCAAGATAACATCTTTTTCAGAAAATATCCCTTATCTCTTTAGCGATCAAGCTCTATTCCCAGTCGCCTCCGTTAATTCCGTTATAACGGGATAATGCTAGGTGACAACCTCCGAATTGTCAAAACTCTAAACTGAGCCTACCTCTATCCCGAATAGTGACGTACGCTCAAGTTTCTCTCAACTTAAGCTACCTCTATCCCGAATAGTGATGTACGCTCAAGTTTCTCTCAACTTAAGCTACCTCTATCCCGAATAGTGATGTACGCTCAAGTTTCTCTCAACTTAAGCTACCTCTATCCCGAATAGTGACGTATGCTTAAATCATTCAAACTCTGGCAACCCATATCTCTGATTCGAAAGAGATTGAGACGTATGCTCTGGCAACCCATATCTCTGATTCGAAAGAGATTGAGACGTATGCTTAAATCATTCTAGCTTTGGCAACCCATATCTCTGATTCGAAAGAGATTGAGACGTATGCTCTGGCAACCCATATCTCTGATTCGAAAGAGATTGAGACGTATGCTCAAGTTCACCAAACTCTAGCTACCTCTATCCACTCGATAGTGACGTCAGCTCTAGTTTCAATCAGGTGACAGCCTCCATTAATTGTCAAAATCTCAAGAATCCTAGACATCGTTCCTAACTATCTAGTGATGCTTGAACTACGATCAAGGCTTGATTCCTCCGGGATACGTAGGTAGCCTTTTATAAAAGGTCCAGCCATTCGACCACTTTGGTCACCCTGTTTCTTTGTCACTCCTCAGTGATAAAGCAGCCCCTCATAGAGGTTCAGATATCCGACCACCTTGGTCACTCCTAGCATATCCCCAGTAGGATCAATTGCTTGGCCTCCTAGGTCATTTTCTCTTCTATTTCCCCAGCAAGAGACCAGTTTCTCTTCTTCCTTCCCCAGCGGATCCTAATTCCGAACTACGGCATGGCTTGATTCCTCGGGATACGTAGGTAGCCTTCCGAGAGGTTCGGCCACTCGACCACCTTGGTCTCCCAATCCGTCTCGGCATTCGCCAGATCGGATCCTTTTCTATCGACAACCCCACTCGCCTTGCAAGTGCCGTTGCCGAGGGCTCTGTAAGTACCCAAATCTGGCTCATGCCTTAGGTTAAATTTCCCGGCAATTTCGGTAAGTTTCCCGGTAATTCCCGGACCTTCCTAGTGTTAGGAAATGTTAGGAACAGTCCCAAATTAAATTAAGGGCTGAAGGGAGCCTTCCTAATTAAGAAACACGGTTTTCTTAATTAGGAAGAAGGTTCTAGAATAATGCCACCTTGCATGGTTCTAGAATCTTTGAGTCATTGTGGATAAGCCCGCACGGCTGCATTAGCTCAAGGCTCCTAGCCGCACGGCTTCATTAGCCTTATCCAGGCTTGCCTATAAATAGAGCCCTCCTCTACCCATTTCAACACACAACAACAATACACACAATCCATAGCAATACACTCGGTCACTCCCAAGACGTGAAGAATATTGGTGAAGGCTCAAGAAGGTGAAGAAGAAGGCCAAGAAGCTCCCTCCCTCCTCCTTGAAGATCCAAGACCAATCTCTCCTCCTAGCTCCAACCAAAGAAGCAAAGAAAGCAATTGGTAACCTCGCACGCCCTAACCTTGCTTTTAATTGATATACTTGCTCATTGCATTCATATATCTTGCTTGGGACTTGGCATTCATAGTTAAAGATCACATCTTTATCACCCCTTTCTCTTTTTGCATGCATTAAGACCTCATTTGTCATAAAAATGTAGTCTTTTTTCATAAAGGTGTATCCTTTGCACCTAAAACTCCCATTTTCAAATAAAAATGTCATTTTTATGCATCATTTGCATATAAAAATCCAATCTTTTCAATAAAAATGCATCCTTTGCATTCAAAACCCCTTGTTCAAGCATCATTTGCTTTAAAGACCATGTCTTTACCATAAACTAGCATCATATGCTTTTCAAAATGCAATCTTTATGCATCATTTGCATAATGAATGCCAATTTCTTCAACAAAAATGCATCATTTGCATAAAAATCAAATCTTTATGCATCATTTGCAATAAAGATTATTTCTTTAAACTAAGTGCATCATTTGCAACCCAAAAATGTCATCTTTTCATTAAAGTGTCATTTTTCATCATGCATTTCCCCCTTTCCCCCAACCTTGGAACGGACCGGTGTAAAAGATCCTATCTTTACATCGTTCCTTCCATTAAAGGTTCCATATTTCTTTAGAAAGGGATACCTTGAACCCTATATCTCCAATTATCGCTTAAGAAAGAGTATGAAGCCTCTATACGAGCTCGACCGTCTTAAAGCGTAGGATTGATGGGCTAAGGACCCTCCTTTCCTAAAGAACCTCATCTTTGACCAAAAGAGAGTCATTCTCTCGATCACGCAAGTCCCGAGGGTCCCGAGGTTTAAAATGCGATGATCACAAGTCATAAGATGAGGACGGGATCATAATCCCAAATACATAAAATTCCAAGGAATCCCGAGCGACAACCAACAAATGGTTTGTACGTCCGGAAGACAACTTGGGACATTCCCCCCCCCCTTATTTTCAAACACATGCACACAAGAAAGCACGCAAGCAATCACGATTAATGAAATCTTGGGAGACTTGCTCCGGCAAGGCACTTTGGGTGAACGCCAAACGTTCTTCCCAAGGGGTAACTTAACCTCCGAACCCAAGTAAAACCTTTTTTTCAAAGTTTTGAGGTAATCAAAATGGCGTGGCGACTCCGTTTTTCAAATAACTCGGATGTCTTCAAACTCGCGTGAATCCAACACAAAATTTGGGCACCACATTCACAATATCCCCGTAAAGGTCAAGCCTTAGTTCATAACGGAAGTCAAGATCTTTCGCTCAAGCGAAACTCTGCCAAAATTCCGACAAGGAAAAATTGGTAGAACCTTGACTCCGACATTGACTTTGACATTGACCCGCACGGAACGCATAAGAGTCAAGACCGAGTCTTTGCCAAAAAAATCCAAAGATCTTTCGCTCAAGCGAAGCTCTGCCAAAATTCTGACAAGGAAAAATTGGCAAGATCTTGACCCGGCATTAACTTCGATTTTGACTCACGCACGGCGTATGCAACGAAGTTCAATGTGACACTGTGTCATCCGGCTTTTACCGCCCGACCCATGCCTATTATCTTCTCGGACATTACCGAAAAGTCAAAACGTCAATCGCGCAAGCGAAATTCTGCCGAAATTCTATCAAGGCTGAAAGACGAGACTTTCCCGGTATTGCCTTGACTATAATTCGCATCGCTCGTGCGTTAAAAGTTCCTATGACCCGCTAGACCCGTTAGGAGTGTTCTTCTCTCTCGGTCGGTGGGATCCGCGTGCCCTATAGGACCCTCGCCCGGGGCTATCCACCCTGGGAGGTCGAAATACAGGTGGAATACGAGGGGCTTATAGACGTAGTGACGGAACCCACTGATCCAGGATCTAGAGTAGTTGCGAAAAAGAAGGGCAAATCCCCTTTTTCAACCAAATAGAAATTAATAAAAGACACTATTTTAAGTAAACCGGAAGATTCATAATTTGCATATTGCTTGAGCCTTCAGCCTAAACACCTACCCCGAGTCTAAACCTCTCCTATCCCTTCCCGCAGTGAGAAAAAATAGGGTGAGCACACCGGTACAGCAGTTTGTCGACACAAAGATCACAAGTAACCCGTCAAAATCTTCGAGTCTCAGTTTTCCAGTGTCAAAATGGCCAACGTGGTAGTCAACAATGGTAATGACCAAGTAGTCAGAGAGGCCATCCCAGTTCAACCCAAGCCCCATATCTGGTATGATGTATGCGACTGTGAGGATTGTCTGGAATACGAGTATCAAGAATGGATTAATGAGGACGCTCCTTCAAGAAAGAAGAAGAGGAAGTCCACGCAGCAGAAATTAAAGGAAAGGTATGAAGCCGGGGACAAGAGCGTCGGAACTCTAGGGGAGCCTTCAGGCAAGTTTGATTACTACGTCAGTTATGCCAAAGAGCCCGCCAAGGAACCCATCATTCAAAGCACAGTCCAGCCTGATACCCCTATGGTCAGTGACCCTCTTGAAGCAGAAAGTGCTGAATTTGTGGCCATCGTGAAATTCAATGAGAAGATAGCAGATTTAGAAGCAGAATACAGAAAGCCCATTGAATACGTAGCCAGTCAAGGAAGAATTAAGATCCCTTCTGAAGAAGACTTCATCAGCATTATCCAGGCCAACCCTCCTGTTGGCTATACTGACAAGGTCATGGTGTCCAAGATCAGTAAAGAGAAAATGAGTTATCAGCAGTACATTGATAAGATGAGTCAGACTCTTCAGTCAATGAGTCCAGTTGTCACGGACGAGCTCGCCGAGAGATTGCATCAAGCTACTCTAGCTCCTCTCACCATCTTTCCGAGGTACAGGCCTACCAATGATTTCCGACAAGTTTTTGATCAATTTGAAGTCTCCAACTTTCTGAAGAATGCTGACAAGACTGCTACTCCCCAGGGCAACAGCAGGAAGGAGTGAGATCCCGATCCAACCCTTGTCAAACACCCTCGTGTCAATAAGTAGTGTAGGGTCCAGAGTCAGTAGGGTCCAGAGTCAGTTGAGTCAGGAATCTTTGAATTCCAGTCCTCTGAGTCATCCGAAGGCCTCACGCCTGAGGATTATCAATATGTAATCGATGTCATCTTTCCCTTTGCTTTGAATGAAATGACAGATCTTTCTGATTATCCCCTTATTGCCAACTTAACAAATGATAAATTAACTCAAAACTTAACAACAGTTAATAATGAATCATTTGAACAAGATGCAAACACACTAAATGAACAATACATTAAAGAAATCTTTAAGCAGGTTTCAGAAAAAGAGAAAAACCGGGCCCAAGCTGCCGAGGAGGTTTTGACAAGTGTGAACTTGGGTACTGTCGAGGAACCTAAAGAGACACAGATCAGAAACTTCTTCCAGGGTTAAACGGGACCAGACGGTTAACGCTCGAGAGAATACATGGACGTGTTTGCGTGGTCATACAAGGATATGCCGGGGCTAGACAGTTCAATAGTGGAGCACGAGAATCCCTCTAGCACCGAGATGCTAAGCCGGTAAAGCGAAATTGAGGAAAATTAAGCCGAGTGGTCTCTACAGGTCAAAGAAGAAATTGAGAAGATACTGCGGGTAGGATTCATCAGAGTCATCGAATATCCGACATGGTTGTCCAATATTGTGACCGTCACCAAGGCCAATGGGAAGGTGCGGCTGCGTGTGGATTTCGTGGATCTCGAACAAGGCCAGCCCCCAAAGGCGATTACCCCTTGCCAAACATAGACATCCTGGTGGACTTCCCGCCAACTACGAAGTCAAATCCTTCGTTGATGGCTTTGCGAGCTACAACCGGATCAAGATGGCCGAAGAAGACCAAGAAAAGACGGCCTTCACCACACCGTGGGGAACTTACCGCTATACGGTAATGCCATTTGGGCTCAAGAACGCGGGGCTACTTATCAAAGGGCAGCGACCGCGCTTTTCCATGACATGATCCACAAGGAGATTGAGGTCTACGTAGACGACATGATAATCTACTCCAAAGGCGAGGACGGACGGCACTTTGTTGACTGCGAAAGTTCTTTGAGAGGCCGAGACAACATTCCATGAGACTAAACCCCGCCAAAATGCACCTTCGGAGTGACAAGGGGAAAAGTGCTTGGGTATATGGTCACGGAGCGAGGTATCGAAGTCGACCCCCGAAAGATCAAAGCCATTATGGACATGAGGCCACCTCAAACTCAGACAGAAGTCAAGAGCTTTATGGGCAAACTTCAGTACATCAGCCGTTTCGTCAATCAGTTGACCACTATGTGCGAGCCCATCTTCAAGCTCATGAAGAAGAATGTAGATACAGAGTGGACCGAAGAATGCCAGGATGCCTTCGACCAGATCAAAGCATACTTAGTACATCCTCCAGTACTATGCCCCCCCACATAGACAGAAACCTCTTCTGCTCTATCTCACTGTCACTGATACGGCAGTTGGGGCTATGCTTGCTCAGGAGAAGAAAGACTCTCGGGTAGAGAATGCCATTTACTTTGTCAGTGGAAGGCTGCAGTGGAAGTGAGCTCAATTACTCCGCATGTGAAAAGACTTGTGCGGGCAGTGCAGGTAGTCGGCAAGTTGAAGCATTATATGCAAGCCCACCCTGTGAATTTGGTCTCAAAAATGGACCCCATCAAGTACATCTTCGATAAGCCTTCCCTCTCGATGCGTCTAGCAAAGTGGTCCTTCTTCTTAGCAGAGTACGACATCAGCTATGTGACCAGAAAGGCCATCAAGGGTCAAGCATTGTCAGACCATCTGGCAAACTTCCCCAGTAATGAGGACCGTGGGCCTGAACCCCAATTCCCAGATGAAGGGATCTTCGCAGTCGAGCCTGAAAACCGATGGCAGCTTTTCTTTGATGGAGCTGCTAACAAAAGAGGAAATGGCGTAGGGATGCTACTGGTCGATCCGAAAGATGAGCATACACCCATAGCCCTCAAGCTGAACTTCCCTGCCACGAACAATGTTGCCGAGTACGAAGCCTGCATTGCTGGTTTAGAGGCTGCTTTAGAAAGAAATGTCAAGGAGCTCGAAGTTTATGGAGACTCAGCCCTGATCATCAACCAGGTCTCCAACAAATGGAAGACTGTGGACCCTAATCTTCAGCGGTATCATGCCCATATGGAGGAGTTGACTGGACAGTTCAGAGAAGTAACTTTCCACTACTTGCCAAGGGAAAAGAACAGATTCGCAGATGCCCTTGCTACTTTAGCCTCACTGGTAGAGATCCCCGAGGGAAAAGCCATAAAACCCTTCAGAGTGGGTAGAAGAGAAGCCCCAGCTTTCTGTTGTGAAGTAGACCTGGGACCCGAGCCTATCAAGGAACCGTGGTACAATCAAATTTACCAGTTCCTCAAAGATGGAGAGTCAGCTTTCAAAGATGAAGAAGGTAGACCAAAAGAAGGTGTCAAAGCCAAGAGCTTGCAAGCCCTGAAAAGGTTGGCCTCCCATTATGTCATTCTAGGAGGCAACCTGTACAAGAAGCGGTATCAAGGACCACTCCTCTTATGCGTCACTCAAGAAAGGGCCAAAGAGTTGATGACTGAAGTCCACAATGGTCCCTGCGGTCCTCATATGAATGCTAGAGCCCTGATGCAAGTGATCCTCAGAATGGGTTACTACTGGATTTCTATGGAAAAAGACTGTGTTCAGCATGTCCGAGCGTGCGACAAATGCCAACGGTTTGCCAACCTCAACCATCTCCCGCCTCATGACCTGTACTGCATGACGACTCCCTGATCGTTTGCAACTTGGGGTATTGATGTGATAGGGAAGATAGCCCCGGCAGGAAGCAATGGGCATGAATTCGTGTTAGTGGCAGTCGACTACTTCACCAAGTGGGTAGAGGCCAAGTCCTACAAGGTCCTCACTTCCAAGAAGGTGGCCCAGTTTATCAAAGAAAACATAATGTGTAGATATGGGGTGCCCAATGAGATCATTTTTGATAATGGGTCACACTTTGAAGGGGACTGCGGTAGATTGCTGTCAGAGTTCAGGATCACTCGCCACAAGTCATCCCCATACAGACCTCAGACTAATGGAGCTGTGGAAGCTGCTAATAAAACGCTCGAACGGATCATCCGAAAAATGGCCACCCGTGGTCGTGACTGGCCCGAAAAGCTGCACCTGGCACTAAAGGGCTACAGAACGTCTGTCAGAATAGCCACAGGAGAAACCCCTTTTGCCCTAACTTACGGGATGGAAGCAGTGTTACCAGTGGAGTTGGAAATCCAGTCATTAAGGGTCCTCCTGGAAAACAGTGTCAACGAAGTAGAATGGTTGCGTAGCCGGCATGATGAGTTGGCCCTGCTCGACGAAAGAAGGCTTAAAGCCATGGAGCATACCCGAGCCTATCAGAGGCGAATGGCCAGAGCATTTGACAAAAAGGTCAAGGCCAGGGACATCAAAGAGAGTGACTTAGTGCTGAAAGTAAAGTCCCCTACCAGAGACAACCCCATGGGAAAATGGGAACCTGTTTGGATCGGCCCGTATGTGGTGCAGAAGATACTATCGGGAGGAGCCATGAAACTTGCAGACCTGGACGACGATCCCTTTGTTCACCCAGTCAACGGTGATAAGCTCCGAAGGTACTATGTCTAAGAAATAAAAAAAAAGAAAATAAAAAAAATCTTAGTGCAAAAAGAGTAATGCCCGGCTAGGCTGAAAACCCAAAAAAGGGCGGTCTAGGCAAAAAACAGGGTTGCACATATAAAAAAAAGAAAAGAAAAAAAAATCTTAGTGCAAAAAGAGTAATACCCAGCTAGGCTGAAAACCCAAAAAGGGCTGTCTAGGCAAAAAACAGGGTTGCACATAAAAGAAAAAAAAAAGAAAAAGAAAAATCTTAGTGCAAAAAGAGTAATGTCCAGCTAGGCTGAAAACCCAAAAAGAACGGTTTAAGCAAAAAACAGGGCTGCACATAAAAAAATAGAAAAAAGTTCACCAGAATGAACTACGAAGACCTGAGCCCCTTAGTCTTTCTTGTAAAAGGGGAACGTAGGCAGCCATTTATGGTTCGGTCTAAATAATAAAAAGGGCGATTAAGTTTCCATGAAATGCGTCCTAAACAATAATAAAGGGCATTCCAGTTTTCATAAAACGGGTCCTGAGCAAATCAATAAGACATTTGAGTTTTCATAAAATGTGTCTTGATTAATTTCTAAGATAATATTTCTTGTTCATTACAAGTTAAAAACTTCTTGATGAGTTCAAGCACGGTCTACTCTTGACTCTGCTAACCTGCTACAAAGATCTAAAATACAATAAAATGCCTAATAAAACTACTGTGTTTGCAAAATGGAAATAAGGGAATCCTAAGAAAAGATCTGTCAGTCGTCATTCGCTGAGTCTTCTTTGGTCTTCCTCCCTTTACCTCGACCCCGTCGAGTGTTCTTTCTCTTTTTCTCTATAATGTCGGTCTCCCTCATTCCGATCTCCGGTATTCTCACTGGAGCCTCCATCAAACCTGTGTCAATAAGTGCCCTCTCTACCCGAGCACGAGTCAGCACTTCCTCCCTCTGAGCCTCAGTCAAAGGAGCGACCTCGAACAATCTCTTGTATCGAGCCTCCATATCTCTGATCAGGTCACCCGACTGGTTATGGCGACTCGCCTTAGCCTCAGTCTCCCTCAGAGTCCTACTCGAGTCACAGTCAGCTCCCAATAAAGCCTGACGTCTCTCCCCCAATATGACCTGAGTCGCTCCCATCTCCCTCTCGTACCAATCCAAGTAGACAGTGGTCAAGATGGTACTCTTCCTGCTCCTGAAGATAGCCCTGGGGGGAAAAGCAGCGTAAGTCCAAGCCCTCAAGAAGAATGAAAAGCTGGATGGATCTCTCATATCAAATGGCACCACCTCCATGGTACAGATGTCCTCCCAATCGCTCAATGGCTCCTGTAAGGCCCCGAACTGCCTGGATACCAAGCAGGGTATGTAGAAGGATGACCAGCAGAACCCTGGAACCCTCACTATGTAGGACTCCTGAAATATCCTCCTGGGTCCGCAACCTCCAGTGAGGTACCCACCGCCGGATGTCCGAAGTGGATAACCTAGCCATCATCGCCTCCCAGCCTACCCCGGGTCCCGCTTGTCGAGGTACACCTCTCCGAGAAATCACCCAAGGGCACCGAGTCGGCAAAGCCCCGGCAAAGCCCCCGAGCCTCTCCTCGCAGCCATAAAGTCGCATAGCCGGACTCCTGCACCTCATGAAATGGTCTCCCTAGCCATCCCGTCAATGCCATGCAAAGTCTCCCCCAAAACCAAAGGTGGGACAATGTCCTTCCCGGCCTTGCAATCTCTCGACCATGTCTAAGAGACCGCAATGACAGATCCCCACGGACTCCGGTAAACAGAGAAGAAAATATGCAGAGGATAAAGGCATCCATAGCCACCGTGGTCGCAGCCATAGCTGGAGACCCAAACCTGCCCGGATATCGAAAGGTCAATCCCGTCCGGGCTATCATCATCTCCTCGGCCTCTCCCGGAGAAATCTCGAGAAAAGATGCAAGCTTTGCCGCCACCGGCACGTCTTCGATCAGCGGAATCGATATAGCCTCAATTTCTGGACCCCCAATCAAGGCTCGGAAGTCTTCATGCGTTGGGACAATCTCATTATAAGAAAAGCAGTAAACATGTCTCCGGACGTCCCAAAATTTTGCTGCTGCTCTCAAAAGGTCCCAATCGGGCGGGAGATCCCTCAAATGCCATAAAGACTTGATCTTGAAGGAAGAATCAAGCAACCCCTTGTGAGATTGGAAGTTATATCTCACCCAAGACTGAAGATCGGACAGAAAGAGGTCTCTTTTCCCCCTTTGCAATCTAACGGGCTTCTCCATCGCAAAATGATCAAAGGTGGTATCTTTAGGTCCAATATGTGCTCTGGGAACAGTTGGGACAAGTCTAAGTTGAAAATGAAATGAAATGGCCAAGCCTTGGTTTTATTCTGAAAATAACCGCCTGCATTAACCGTGAGCCGCACGGCCTCATTTGCTCCAGAGACCATGCCGCACGACTTCATTTACCTGATGTAAGTGGCAAATCTGCAGCAACCAAGTTGCTGCCCAAAGGGAGTTTTCACCCCACTTTTCCAACCAAAGCCTGTACAAAAACATGTTCAAAGACCATACAAGCATTTATACATCATTATATATCATTTTGGCCCAGTTTCAGCCCCGATTCCAAGCAAAAGACTGCCCCGAGGCTCAAGTAATATGCAAATTAATAAAGCATAAATTTAAAAAGCAAATAAAACAGTAATACATTGTTTTCGCCCCATCGGCGCCCAAATAAAGCAAAAAATAAACAAAGTGTGCATAAAACTTGTTCATTGTTTGTTTTTCATCCTAAATCAACTCTAGAGACCTCCTAGGCCTCCGATACTTCTTCTTCATCGCTACTCAGCTCATAGACGCTAGCCTCCCTCATCAAGTCCTCCGCGTTGCTCACATCTGAAAGGTGGACATTATCGTGCTCGTACTCAGCCAGCTGCTCCAAGATGTCAGCATTGGGTCCCCGTCCCCGAGGCATGGCACTGGAAGAGTACTCCGAGGCTGAAGAGGTGGATGCTGTGCCCCCGACATGCCTTCTCTTGCGCTCGGGCTCCTGTACGTCCGTTACCGCCTTTGAAGTGCAGGCCAGCTTCCTCAGAAGGGACCGACACATGTCCTTCCAGCCCCTATTCTGCCTGACCAGCCTGTCGTAAGTGCGAGCTGGAACCTGAGAAAAAGAGAAGAAAATCTCAGAAAATCTCAAAATTGCAAAAAGCAAAGAAATCTGAAAAAGGGAAAAGACCCTAAAGTGTACTTACAGTACTGTCCGGCGGCAAGGTATACTGGGACTCCCTAGTGTCGGGGACAGGTATCCTCAACCTCCTGGGTACTCCGTGGACCACATATGAAAGGTGCGCAGGAGGGATCGGCGGATCAGAAGGCTCGTCCTCCCCATATCCCTTAGTGACCGCCAGCTTCACTAGCTTCTGTGGCGTCCTCAGTCGCTGCTCCACAAACACAGCATATGGGGTATCCAGATCAAAATACTCCTCGGCGGCCACGCCTGCCTGATATCTAGCAATGTCGTCCTCCGACCAATCCCTGGGCTGCAGCATCCGTGCTGGAGGATCCTGAGGAGTAATGGCGTCCAAGGGAGGGACATGGCCATGCTGCCTGGAAAATCGGTCCCCCAGATAGATGACATCGCTTGTCAGCCCAGTCAACCACCGCCTCTGCCTCGTCGCCTCCACGGCCTCTCCTAACAGAATCTCTAGATACCTGCCCCACTGGTAGAAGTCCACCCCATCATGCCCATCCTTGTTGATAACTGGCCTCACCATCTTGTAGTCAAAGGTGATCCGGGTCTTCCCGGTGAACTTATCCCTCGCATCTCCCCTCCATCGGATCATAGCGGGAAAGATGGTGACATCGCTCTGTTGGTTCCACGGAAAGAACCTGATCACCTCACAAAACCAGACCTGCATGTTCAAAACATCAAAAGGGTCATTTTTCTTTCATAAAAAGTCTCAAAGACAGAAAGTAAAAGAGAAAGGAAAGCGATACTACCTCGAGAGCAAAAGAGAAGCAATCCATGGAGGCAACCTTATTCCGGCTGTACAGATCCAGGGAGAAGTATAGCTCCGCCAATCCGGCCTCGCCCCATGAGACCGTCCCAATCCCATCAACATCCTCCAGAGAGTCAAGGAGGCAAGTCATAGCCAGAGTCCCAGAATTGGCAAAGATGGTGACTGACAGCATTAACCACACAAATGCCCTCGCAAGCTGGTGAGCAGTCACCTCACTAGCAGCAAAGTCCCGCATGCAGTTCTGGACTGCCACCTCGACGTTCCTCGTCTCCATTCCTAGCCCCTTGGGAACAAGCTCAAACCCAACCAAAGCTCTGAACTCCTCAGCAGTGATATGATCCCTCCAAGTTACAGGCCTCCCGGTGAACTGTAAGCCCGTGATAGCAGTAAAATCGGCCGGAGTCACCGTCAGCTCCCCCCAGCTAAGATGAAAGCTGTGGGTGATGTCCCACCAGAACTCAGATAGGGCCTGGACCAAGCCCTTGCTCTTCGAGGTAATGTGAATACCTCTGCCGATGGCCTCAATAAATAAATCCAAGCCGGTAGCCCTCACCAGCTGCTTAGGGTTCTCCCCATTCTTCTCAAAATCGGGCATCCTCTCCCACAGCTTTACTGCGACCTCAGAAGGCCCTCTAGACTTGTTCTCCTGTAGACAAGCACAGCAAAAGAAATGCGTCAGTCTTTTTCAAAAAAGCATGCATATATTCAAGAGTGCACATATTTTCAAGAGAAAAGCATTCATAAAGATTTTTCTAGCATCCTTTGCATAGAAAACGTGTCTTTCATCACTTGAAACACATCATGTCAAGCACATTGCTTCCCTAAGCACAAAATCACAATTTTCAAAATTATTTGCACATAAGCATTAATTTTTTCTCAAAAAATGGCATGCATGAATCCTTTTCATCGTCCAAAATCCCGTTTTCTCATCCATAATCAAAAATTGACCTAGTTTTAGCACATGCGAGGGCTTCGTCACATTTTAGACAATTATTTCTCTTACTTTATTTTTGAAAAAAGATGGGTCATTCTCATTATTTTTCAAGTAAATTGCACATGCATGTTTGTTCATCTTCTTAGCCTCATAGGTTAATCATCAAGATTTCAAAATCATCCAAAAATCCTAGGAAAATTCGAAAAATTCCTAAAGCTTGGGCCAAGCCCTAAATCAATCGAAATTCAATCAAAATCGACGGAATTGAGCAAACTAAGAAAGCTTACCCCAACCGATTGAGGGTTTGTCGATTTGTGCTCCCTTCTACCCGGATAGAGCTCCGATGGAGGCGTAAGGAAGTCATACTTCCTCTCCGTGCGGACGAGCTCCTTCCTCCTCCTTCTCGCGGCCGCGGAGATGTTCCTTCTAGCTTGCCTTGGCATTGGATTACCCTCCGGATCCATCCTAAATCAATGGAGGCAAAAAGATTGAAGGATTTTGAAAATTCTTCCTCTCTTCTCTCTCTTTCTCGGCAGTTTAAGGGCGGCAATAATGCCCAATGCCCGTTCAAATCCGTTTTAAATAATCTGGAAAAATCAGACTTCTAGCCGTACGGCTTCTTTTGCCCCCATCTCATGCCGGGCGGCCTCTTTCGCTCTGAACAGAAATTACCTTTTTGCCCCTGGACTTTCCACTTGGGCATGTAATTCCCGTTATCTTTTAACCAAGATAACGTCGTTTTCAAAAGATATCCCTTATCTCTTAAGCAAATAAGCTTTCTTCCCCAGTCGCCTCTGTTACTCCCGTTATAACGGAATAACGCTAGGTGACAACCTCCGAATTGACAGAACTCTAAACTTAAGCTACCTCTATCACAGATAGTGAAGTACGCTCAAGTTCTTCAAACTTTAGCTACCTCTATCTCCTCGATAGTGAAGTAAGCTCAAGTTCTCCAAACTTAAGCTACCTCTATCACGGGTTGAGAAGTACGCTCAAGTTCTCCAAACTTTAGCTACCTCTATCTCCTCAATAGTGAAGTAAGCTCAAGTTCTCCAAACTTTAGCTACCTCTATCTCCTCGATAGTGAAGTATGCTCAAGTTCTCCAAACTTTAGCTACCTCTATCACGAATAGTGAAGTACGCTCAAGTTCTTCAAACTTAAGCTACCTCTATCACGAATTGAGAAGTACGCTCAAGTTCTTCAAACTTAAGCTACCTCTATCTCCTCGATAGTGAAGTATGCTCAAGTTCTTCAAACTTTAGCTACTTCTATCCCAGATAGTGAAGTATGCTCAAGTTTTCCAAACTTTAGCTACCTCTATCTCCTCGATAGTGACGTAGGCTCTAGTTCCCTCAGGTGACAACCTCCATTAATTGTCAATCAGGTGACAACCTCCATTAATTGTCAATCAGGTGACAACCTTCATTAATTGTCAAAACACTTCAAGGATCCTAGACATCGTTCCTAACTATCTAGTGATGCTTGAACTACGACCAAGGCTTGATTCCTCCGGAATACGTAGGTAGCCTTTCATAAAAGGTCCAACCATCCGACCACTTTGGTCACCCCATTCCTTCATCACTCCTCAGTGATGAAGTAGCCTTTCATAAAAGGTCCAGCCATCCGACCACTTTGGTCACCCCATTCCTTCATCACTCCTCAGTGATGAAGTAGCCTTTCATAAAAAGTCCAGCCATCTGACCACTTTGGTCACCCTATTCCTTCGTCACTCCTCAGTGATGAAATAGCCCCTCATAAAGGTCTTGACATCCGACCACATTGGTCACTTCTAGCATATCCCCAGTAGGATCAATTGCTTGACCTCCTAGGTCATTTTCTCTGCCATTTCCCCATCAAGAGATCAGTTTTCTCTTCTCTATTCCTCAGCGGATCTTTTCAGAACTACGGCCTGGTTTGATTCCCACTCGGGATACGTAGGTAGCCTTCCAGAGGTTCAGCCACTCGACCACCTTGGTCACCTAATCCGTCTCGGCATTCGCCAGATCGAATCCTTTTCTATCGACAACCCCACTCGCCCTACAAGTGACGTTGCCGAGGGGCTTCTGTAAGTACCCAAATCTGGCTCATGCCTTCCGGTTAATTTTTTCGGCAATTCCGGTAAATTTCCCGGTAATTCCCCGGACTTTCCTAGAGTTCCGGAACAATTCTGGAACTGTCCCAAACCTCTTAAGGGCTGAAGGGAAGGCTTAGTAATTAAGAAACACGTTTTTCTTAATTACAAAAACCTTCTAGAATTGCCACCTTGCATGATTCTAAAAACATGCTGAGTCATTGTGGATAATGCCGCACGGCTGCATTAGCCAAGGACCTCTGGCCGCACGGCTTCATTAGTCTTATCCAGACTGCCTATAAATAGAGGCCTCCTCTATCCATTTCCATACACACAACACCAACAACACACAGTTTTTCCAGCATAAAAACCCCCAAAGAATTCCTACGAAAATAAGAAGCTGAAGGAGCCAAGAAGCCACCTCCCTCCTCCATTGAAGCCTCCAAAGTTGGTCCTTCCACCAAGCAAGATCCAAAGGAGAAGAGGCCACCACCATTGGTAACCTCTCACTCCCTTAACCTTGCATTTTACTTGCTCTATGTGATTTAAATTGCTCATTGCATTCATATATTGTCATTATCTTGCTTGGGACTTGGTAGTTATCATTAAAGATCATATCTTTATCATACCCCCTTCCCCCTTTGCATGAAATAGGCATCACTTGCCATTAAAAATGTAATCTTTGAATCAAAAGGTGCATCCTTTGCACCTAAAACCCCCTTTTTACAATAAAAATATCATCTTTATGCATCCTTTGCTCATAAAAATGCAATCTTTACATCCAAAATGCATCATTTGCATATAAAGATCATGTCTTTATATAAAGGTGCATCCTTTGCACCTAAAATCCATTTTCATGCATCCTTTGCATAAAAATCATGT
Source organism: Adenophora triphylla var. japonica (assembly GCA_022495995.1). Taxonomy (NCBI): domain Eukaryota; kingdom Viridiplantae; phylum Streptophyta; class Magnoliopsida; order Asterales; family Campanulaceae; genus Adenophora; species Adenophora triphylla. The sequence goes on along the minus strand of JAFEMH010004918.1, from coordinate 150,371 downwards.
CTTTACATAAAAGTGCATCCTTTGCATATTAAACCCTAATTTCCTCATCAAAATGCATCCTTTGCATAAAGATCACTTCTTCACATCAAAATGCATCCTTTGCAAATCAAATGCATCCTTTGCAACTCAAAAATGTCATCTTTTCACTAAAAATGTCATTTTTACATGCATTCCCCCATGTCCCCATTAGCAACCTTGGAACGGACCGGTGTAAAGATCCTATCTTTACATCGTTTCTTCCATTAAAGGTTCCACAATCTCTTTAGAAAGGGACAACCTTGAACCCTATATCTCCGATTATCACTTAAGACGAGCATGAAGCATTCATATAAGCTCGATCGTCTTAAGGTGTAGGATTGATGGGCTAAGGACATTCCTTCCTAAAGAACCTCATTTTTAGACTATAAAAGAGAGTCCTTCTCTCGATCACGCAAGTCCCGAGGTTAAAAATGCGATGATCACGAGTCCAAAATGAGGACGGGATCAAAATCCCGAACACATAAAATCCAAGAAATCCCGAGCGACAACCAATAAATGGTTTGTACGTCCGGAAGACAACTTGGGACATTCTCTCCCCTTTTATTCAAACACATGCACACAAGAAAGCACGCAAGCAAGCAAGATAAACGGAATCTAGGGAGACTTGCTACGGCAAGGCACCTTGGGTGAACGACGATCCGTTCTTCCCAAGGGGTAACTTAACCTCCGAACCCATAAATCCTTTTTTTCAAAGTTTTGAGAAAATCAAAATGGCGTGGCGACTCCGTTTTTTCAAATTAAACCGGATGTCTTCAAACTCGCGTGAATCCAACAAAAATTTGGGCACACATTCACAGTTGTGTCTTCGGGCCTTTCTCAAGATTAGAACTGGCATTGGCCAAGCGAGCTCTGGGGCAAGTTGTCCTATCAGATTCTCTAACTTCAGGCATTTGAATTTTGCACGGCAGAATCACTTCTTTGCCTGGTTCGACATCTTGGGTCGATGGAGTACTGGTACTCATCATGAGATCAATATTTTCTTGCATTCGTTTCACTTGCTCCATCAATATTGCCACATGGGGGTCAACGGGAACTCTCGAGTTACTGAAACTCGCAACAAGACTTTTACCAGTAGAGGGAACCACAGTAGTAGGTCGGTGAAACTGACGGGTGAATTCACTAAATCCAGTAGACGGCAACGAAAAACTTGAGGCATCCGGATTTTCTTTTAGCAACTCATGATCGTATTCAGGTGGGTATAGGGGTCTCAGAACATAGCCACATGGCTCAAACTGATTATGTGAAGCTGGAGCATAAACTGGCAGGTACCGCTGAAATTGAGAAACAGGCGTGATGAAGCCCAATCCGTTCTGAGGAGCTGAGGGCGATGGAGCCCTGATGGCCTGAGACACTGGGAGGAACTGGAGGGAAGTAGTCTTTAGTGGGGAATCATATGTCGAAGGAGAAGGGTATTGGTTGTAGGATGGAGGGTACTGGTTGTACGATGGAGGGTATTGGTTATAAGACGGAGGGTATTTGTTATAGGATGGAGGGTATTGGTTATATGATGGAGGGATTGAAGTCACTGTTTCTGGAGTTTCATCTTCGACCATGACCAGAGAACCAATTGCCGCAACTGCTATCTGAACCCCATGACGGAGGAGAACATCGATGAGCATGGCTTGCTGCTCTTCATGAGTCTTACGGCTGTTTTCCAAAGCGAGGGTTAACTCTTCCTCTCTAGTCATCGGAATACTCACACCACCACTGTTTTCTGTCATATATGCCATTCTAAATCCCTGAGTAGACAAAACTGATGATTCTGCTGAACTGTCTGAACCTGAAGTTTCTGCACTGAAAAGCCGCTGACCCGGTATTCTCACCCACTTCTTTCTCGCTGCGGAAAAGAGATAGGAAAGGTTTAGACTTGGGGGTAAGTGAGGTTTAGACTCGGAGGTAGGTGAGGTTTAGACTCGGAGGTAGGTGAGGTTAAGACTCGGAGGTAGGTGAGGTTTAGATTCAGAGGCTCAAGTAACATGCATGTACTGCTTGAGTTTTACTTAAAACACATTTTCTCCTAATCCTAATTGATCGAAAAAGATTAGACCTTGAAAGGTCAAGATTGAAAATTGGACCGTGAGTGTCTTGATTGGAGATTTGATCGTGAAAGGTCGAGATTAAAGATTTGATCAGGGAAGGTCGGGATTGCCTATTTGACCATGAAGGGTCAATATCGGAGGTTAGACCGTGAAGGTCGCTATTGGAGATTTGACCGTGAGAGGTTGAGGTTGAAGCTCGGAGATCGGACCGGGAAGGTCGCGATTGGAGATTTGACCGTGAAAGGTCGAGAACGGAGATCGGACCGTGAAGGTCGCAATTGGAGATTTGACCGTGAAAGGTCAGGATCGAAGATCGGACTGTGAAGGTCAAGATTGGAGATTGGACCGTGAAGGACTCGATTGGAGATCGGAGATCGGACCGTGAGGGTCTCGATTGGAGATTTGACCGTGAAAGGTCAGGATCGAAAATCGGAGATTGGACCGTGAATGTCTCCATTGAAGATTTGACCGTGAGAGGTCGGGATTAAAGATTGGAGATTGGACCGTGAAGGTCTCGATTGAAGATTGGACCATGAGGGTCTCGATAGGAGATTTGACCGTGAAAGGTCAGGATTAAATCGGAGATTGGACCGTGAAGGTCTCGATTGAAGATTTGACCGTCAGAGGTCGGGATTAAATATTGGAGATCGGACCATGAAAGGTCGCGATTAGAGATTCCAGAAATGGGACCATGCAATTTTGATTCCATTAGTTGTTCAAGTTTACTTAAAACAGTGTCTTTTAATTATTTCTATTTGGTTGTAAAAGGTTGCCCTTCTCTTTCGCAACTACTCTAGATCCTGGATCAGTGGGCTCCATTACTACGTCTATAAGCCCCTCGTTTTGCACCTGTATTTCGACATCCCAGGGTGGACAGCCCCGGGCGAGGGTCCTATAGAGCAAGCAGATCCCACCGACCGAGAAAGAAGAACGGTCCTAGGTCTAGTGGATTATAGGAAATTTTAACGCACGAGCGATGCAGATTATAGTCAATGGCAATGCCATGAAAGTCAAGTCTTTTAGCCTCAACGGAATTTTGGCAGAGTTTCGCTTACGCGATAGACGTTTGACTTCGGCATTGTCCAAGGAAAATAATAGGCATGGGTCAGACGTTAAAAGTCGCATGACACGGCGTCACATTGGGCGTTGTTGCATACTTTGTGCAAGCCAAAGTCAAAGTCAATGCCGGGGTCAAGATTTTGCCAATTTTTGCCTAACGAAATTTCGACATGGCATCGCTTGCGCGAGGAATCTTGATTTTTGGCACGGGCTCGGGTTTGACTCTTACATACCCCGTGCGGGTCAAAGTCAATGCCGGAGTCACGATTTTGCCAATTTTGCCTAACGAAATTTCGGCATGGCTTCGCTTGCATGAGGAATCTTGACTTTTAGCATGGGCTCGGGTTTGAGTCTTACATACCCTGTGCAGGTCAAAGTCAAAGTCAATTCCGCAGTCAAGATTTTGCCAATTTTGCCTAACGAAATTTCGGCATGGCTTCACTTGCGCGAGGAATCTTGACTTTTGACATGGGCTCGGGTTTGAATTTTACGGGGGTATATAACGAGGCTGTATGACACGGTCTAGACCAAAAACCAACTAAAAAGTCACGGTATTAAAAGTGTGACACGAACTAGTGCATTGGTCGACACTGGCTGCCATGGGGAGTTTGGGATGATTCAGTGCGCGCCCAGGAGCGTCGTAACACTGTCCGTGACTGCAGGTGAACAACCATCCCAGGTTAAAATGACGTACGTGCAAAAGTGTACAGGATATATAGTGCGCGTAGTGTGCGGTCTCCTAAAAAAAAATTCTTTTTTGAGTTAAAATAGAGATTTTCATCATGTGTTTTAAAAGAATGTTTTTTTAGGGACGGGAAAAATGCAACACATAAGCACGTAAATTTTCTAGAACCTGGCCAGACTCAGGACTGAATAGCCCCAAGCTGCCATGACTTCTAGATTAACCTCAGAAAAGTGTCCTGGTGGAACTGCGAATGAAGCCGCCCGGCTTAGATCCAGGCAGATCAAGCCGTCCGGCTAGATCCAGCAATTTTCCAGGTTCCAATTTGCTTCATTTCCAGACTGTTTCTCCGGGCATTTTCGGCAACTTTCAGCTTCAGAATGGCCCTATTCATTATTCAGAGTATGCACAAACCAAAAAAGAATACAAAGATGCATGAAAAAAAGAAAATCGCACAAGCACAAAAATCGGACCCGAGATGGAAGGCTAACCCTCGTAAACGTTTCCAACGCTTCTTATGAGAAAAGAAGTTTGGAAATAATTTACATGTTCCCCAGCGGAGTCGCCAAACTGTGAATGCGGGCCCTTCCAGCGATTGAACCGTTTTTATAGGGTCGCCGTTTCACCTCAGTTTGAAGACACCAGATTTATTGAAAAATGGAGTTGCCACGCCATTTTGATTTCCTCAAAACTTTGAAAAAAAGGGTAAGGTTCTAGAGGTTAAGTTACTCCTTGGGAAGAACGTATTGCGTTCACCCAAGGAGCCTTGCAAAAGCAAGTCTTCCTAGATCCGAAGTTTGTGCGCTCGTGTGTGTGTGTGTTTTGAAAAGAGGAGGGAATGTGCCAAGTTTATCTGCCGGACATATAAACCATATAAGTAGGTTATAGCTCGGGATTCCTTGGATTTGATATTTTCGGGATTTTGATCCCGTGCTCATTTTGGACTTGTGATCATCATTAGGGGACCTTTCTACCCCCCGTCCCGTTGGATTAATCAACCATGGTAGGCGTAAGAGCCTTGGTATGTCTTAAACCAACGTTCTTTGGGGATTTGGTCACATGTGATCGAGAGAGGGACACCTTTTAAGTCTAAGAATGAGACTCTTTAGAAAAGGAGGAGTCTTTGCCCATCAATCCTACATCTTGAGACAATAGAGATTCGTAGGGAAATTTTATGTTTGTCTCAAGTGATTATCGAAGATGTCGGGACTAAGATCCGTCCGCTTCTAAAGGGACTACGATTATGGCATTTTAATTATGGCAAGTCTTCCTAGATTCAAAGTTTGTGCTTGTTTGTGCGCTCGTGTGTGTGTGTGTGTGTTTTGAAAAGAGGAGGGAATGTGCCAAGTTTATCTGCCGGACATATAAACCATATAAGTAGGTTATAGCTCGGGATTCCTTGGATTTGATATTTTCGGGATTTTGATCTCGTGCTCATTTTGGACTTGTGATCATCATTAGGGGACCTTTCTAACCCCCCCCCCCCCGTTGGATTAATCAACCATGATAGGCGTAAGAGACTTGGTATGTCTTAAACCAACGTTCTTTGGAGATTTGGTCACATGTGATCGAGAGAGGGACACATTTTAAGTCCAAGAATGAGACTCTTTAGAAAAGGAGGAGTCTTTGCCCATCAATCCTACATCTTGAGACGATAGAGATTCGTAGGGACATTTTATGTTCGTCTCAAGTGATTATCGGAGATGTCGGGACTAAGATCCATCCGCTTCTAAAGGGACTACGATTATGGCATTTTAATGGTGGAAACGATGTAAAGATGTAGTCTTTATACCGATCCACACCACGAAATGCTCCAAGAACCAAGGGAATAGGGGGAAGGGGTATAAAGATTGGATCTTTACACTCATCCTATGTCTTTCGTGCCTTAAAAGGCTATTAGACAATCATCGGAGAGAGATCCATCTTTAAGGGACATGGGGGAAATGACATTTAAAGTAAAGATTGCATTTTTAAGGTAAATAACACAATGAGCACTATTAAGATAGAGACATAAAGTAAAAGGATGATCTTTATGGCATTTCCTGTGTCCTTTAAGACCTCATAAGGTGGACAATCCTTGGAAAGCTAGATCAAGGGAAGGGGATGACATAATATGAATAAAGATTACATTTTTATGTAAAAATAAGGGAACATCACATCATCATGTGGTGGATCTTCTCTAGAACAAGCCACTTGTGGACCCTTGTTCATCCTTGGGAGAGGATCCCCAATGAATCCTTTGTGTAGGGGAAAGGGGGATATGGTGATTTACATTGCAAAGGTAGGAACTTTAGAGCAATAAATCAATATAAAAGGCAAATAATGGAAATATAAATGACAAACAATAAGTAAAGTAATATAATGAGAGTATATCAAGGGAAAAGGAAGGAGAGATTACCAATGGTGGTTCTCTCTATCTCCCAAGGGGATTTTATTATTTAGGAATAGATTAGGAATGGATTTATGGAGGAGGGATGTGAGTTTTGAGTGTGTTTAGGGGCTGTAAATTTGAGTTTGTATTTTGGTAGCATAACAATGCTCAAAATTCTGTGTTAAAATAGGTAGATGAGGCCTCTATTTATAGGCTGCTGACAGATGGCGAAATAGGCCGCATGGCTTCATTTGCGGCAAAAGAGGCCGCGTGGCTACATTTGCTGTCGACTCAGCTTTTTCTAGAAGCATGCAAGATGGCAGTCTAGAAGGCCCTTTTCAGCTAGTTCCTGCCCAAATTCAATATTCTTGACAGGTCCCTCCTCACTTGGAAAGATTGGAAAATTTCCCGAATTGCCCCTAAACTTTATGAAAGTTTGGGGAATTGCCAGGAAACTTAACCGAAGGCATGACCCAGATTTGGGTACTTACAGCGACGTTCGAGCCGATGTCTTCGAGGCGGTCTATGGATACTCCTTCTTTGAGGGCTGAGCCAGGGCCACAACCGGAGGTGCCGGTTCGGGAGCGGCAGAGCTTTGATGTGGGAACGTCTTCGAGGGCTCAGAGGCTGCATACCCTTTATCAGTTCCTTCCTCCATCAGACGTACAGAGTGAGGGTTCGTCCTCGCATCCCTTCTTTGATCCTTTCACTGGATTTGACCCTTCGGAGTACTTCGAGTACTCGCACGAGGAGGGGGTCCAGAATTCTGATGACGAGGATGTGACCGCCGAGTTTTCCGAGATGCCGGATTTCTCATTTGTGGAGGATGATGATGATGAGTCGGATTAGGGATCTTTTGCTTTCCCTCTTTCCGTTGTGTTTTTTTTGTATTCGTAGAGCAACACACATCTGGTATCTGTAATAAAACACTTGTATTTTGCACAAAAAAGTATTTTATTTTAAGATGTAATGACGTATTTGTGATTCCCGAGATTGACCTAGGAATTGTTGCTAGCTTATTTTTATTTTGTGCATGTCGCATGAGCTGGGAATGCATTTGTGGTTAGTGTATGGTGGCCGAAAATGGCTTTGGCCAGGCTTTTGAGCAGTTGGGGGTGAGGTCCCGCCGAGAGCAGTAGCTATTTTGCAGTTTGCTGAAAATGTGGGGCCAGGCTGCAAAGTGGTCCGCACGGACACATCCAGCATGCAAAGTGGTCCGTGCAGACTTGTCTTGCTTTTGGGAAGGGAATAAGAGTCACAAAAAGTCTGTTTTTCTCCCATTTCCCATTTGCAATCCCTTCGAGTCTTCTTCCCCATTTTCTCTAGAAACCTCCATTTTTGCCATGGATTCTTCATTTGTTCCGAGAGTTTTGTCGAGGCTTTCGAAGGAGAGGCGAGCATATTTCCTTGAGCGGATCAACACGTGGATGAGGCACCATATGAGGCACAATAAGCGGGCTTTCGAGGTGAGATTTCGACTCTGCTCGGTTTGGTCCCTTAGGGAGTTAGTTCATGATTCAGAATTGTTGCGGGCAGCTGGAAAGTTCTGGGATGTTAGAAGGAACGTGTATAGCTTCTCCTACAATGAGGTTACGCCCACCTTTGAGGATTTTCGGGCTTTGATTGGAGGAGCGGAGGTGGATGCCATCTCGCTTCCTTTGATTGGCGGTGTAGCCGTAAGCGTGAAGCTAGCATGCTTTCTTCGGACTTCGTTGGAAGAAGTGCAAGGTATGACTTTTGATTCTGGTCACATTGACATTTCTGCGCTGCCTGAGCGGTTTATGAGTGATGACGAGAGTGACATCTCGTGGGATGCATTTTCTTTGTGCGTGATAGCGACGCTTTTCATGGTCAGCTCCCTTGGGTATGTGACGGCACTTTGCTGGATGTAGTAGGGCACTGCCGAGCTGGGGAGGATATTGCTCCACCGGTGCTGGGGGAAACCCTTCATGGCATTGATCGCCTGGCAACTGGGGATAGGTTCATGAGAGGGGGATGCCCCGTTTTGCTCACCTGGTGGTTGTGAGAGAGGCTTCAAGCCATGCCCGAGTCTTCGGCATTTTTTAGCCCGTGGACGTTTGCTCGGCGGCCTCTTATATTGGATATGGACCAGTCCGCCCGGGAGAGATGGATGGCACAGCTTGGTACGCATCAGATCCGTTGGTGGGTCCCTCACTGGGGGATTGAGACTAGGAGGGTTTTTCAGGAAGGTTCCTATGTTGTCAGAGTTCCAGGTTTGTCTTGGTCCTCCTTCTATATTTCGTTGCTCGTTTCCCGGCAGTTCGGAATGAGGCAGGAGACTTTGCTGGGATGGGATGACATCGCCACTGTGGAGGTAGCTTCTTTTTACATGGCAGATTCAGGTGTCTTTTTGTATTTTCTGAGGGTTTGAAAGTATTTCGCTTTCCCTCCTGTGGTGCTCTTTCGATATCGGGAGAGTGTTATGCTGACCGCCGAGTACCTGGATTGGTACGAGCAGCATGTCGGGCAGTCCCAAGTGGTTTTGGGAAGCAGGCGTGAAGTGATTCTGGGGCAGGGTTGTCATCTTAGCTATAGCCTTAGAAGTGCCGAAGCCTATTCTAACCCACAGAATATGACGGGAGACGATTTATTTGACTACGAGACTAGAGTTGACCGAATGACGGAGAGAGGTCCCCTTTTTCAGACTCACAGGGAGGAGATCCGGGCCGAGGCACGGGCGAATGAAGCTCTACGAGCTGCTGGATTGTTTGAATCTACGGGGAGGACCCCTAATCTCGAACTGAGAGAGACAGAGTTGGCTCGCGTGGAGTGAAAGAAGACCCGCCGGGGACGAGGGAAGAAAGGGAAGAATAGCGAGGGGACAAGCGCGAGTGGCGCAAAATGACCTCCTAAGTATCCATTCATTGCATTGCAGACACATTATTTATTAAATGTATTAAGCTGTCTTTTAGCATGTTGTGAACTTAAGAGTAGACCGTGCTTGTACTCATCAAGAAATATTGTAACTGTTAGTGATTTATGATTTACTTTTAAAGCTTTGTCGAGACGCAAGATCTCTTGTTCGCCTTTTGTTTCTTTTGTGAGCCTTGGCGGCGTCCAGCTTTGGACCTTTCTGTTGTATTTGTGGACTGAAGCAGTCTGAGCCTTGACAGCATCCATTTTTTTTTTGATTTTGTGTTTGGATGGGAAGGTTGGATGGTGAGGCACGGGCCTCGAGAGTCTAAACTCAAATACAACAGACTATGGATGTTTTTTTCGAAGCTAGATTCTAAGAAACGAGGGGTTAGTCCAAGCTTCTCGATCATTTCCTTTTGGCTGGCTGTGGAAGTAACCCAATTTCTCAGCGGCATTTTTTATGGGTTCATGAGGGTGCGAGGGTCAAAAGGCTTCACGCTGCTTTCCCCAATCGTGGCTGTTATCGAGTTATCAGAAACAAAGCCAATTAAGATCCGACATTGCGAAGTTCATCCCAGCTTATCATGGAACAAAAACGGTCATGATCTCGAGATGATCCTTTCCAGAGGATGACATCATTCTCTTCATCCATCTTGTCTTGGTTATTCTCTGAAGAGTTGTGCTCCGTAAAGTTCCTCCATTCAAACTGGTCTAAGGTCGCTTCCAGACATTCAGAGGGTGGACTGAGTCTGAATCCCTTCATGTCTTACTCGAGTAGGGTCATGTCTACCCCTGGGTACTCACCGTGCGCTCTCCCAACATTCTCGGTGGCTTCTAGGTGCTCATCCCTTGCACGTGGCGAAGGTTTCAACAGCCATTCTTTAATTGACACCATCTCGGGAGGTAGGTTCGTTTTTGTTTCGACCTCAACCCAAACTGAACAGATGTATGGTTGTTCATTTGGAAGCATCTCTTCGTTGATGCTATTACCAGATCTCGAGGGTTTTTGGTGATGCAGCTCATGGAGGGCTTCTTCTAGGATAGTGAGGCACTCATCCCTTTGGAGTTTATTCTTGCTGATGTTTACCACTATCAGAAAGTCCGTTCCCACAGCGAAGGTCCTTGTTTGGATCACATTTACGATATCTGAATCATCGGGGCACGCTATCCTCCCTTCCTTGACCATGTTCCAAAGAATATTGCGCCATCTTTGCCCCAAATCAAGTATCGGGACATTGAATTCGATTATGCTGTCATAGACGTCTTCCCGAGATCCGAGCGTGTCCACATGGGGGTTTACAAACCTTAAAGCATCAGTGATAGGCCTGCTTTCTTCGAGAGGATATTGTTGGGGAACAGCCGTTCTTAGGTTTTCTCTCCTGAATTCCTCATCACGGAAGCCCCAGATTGTGCCTTCATGTCCCCAATTATCACGAGACAACATGTTGATAGACTCGGAAACTGCAGAGGACTCATCCACATATGAGATTTCACTAAATGCCATCATGTTTACCCTATTCATGTTTACCCTATTGTTTCTGGGGAATGGATTTCCGACTGTCTTGGGGCCACAGGGGCGTTCCAACTTTCCTTCTTTGTTTAACCCTTGGACCACTTGCTTCGGTACATTGCAATGGTCGATTGTGTGGCCGGGGTAGTTGTGAAAAGCACACCATTTACTCATATCAAGGTTAGGGTTGGACTTCCTCAGTTGATAATTCTCAAGGGGCTTGAGCATGTTCCTCTTTACTAATGCCTCGAGGACTTGGCTTAAGGGCATCTCGAGATGATCAAGAGGCTGGAAGCGCTTCTTTTGAGGGGGACCGTTATTCGTTTGGGTTAGGTTTTGAATGTAGTGGACTGCTCCGATAACCTCTTTCCTCTTGTTTGGGGGTGCTTGGTAACCTCTTTCATTTTGCTTAAGGACAATCTTCCCTTGCATCTCTTTTACATGTTCTACCAACCAAACCACATGGGGGTCATTAGGCAGAGGTAGGTTGCCGATTTCTGGGATAGGACCCAAATATGGAGGTGGATTTGCTGATGGGATTTCCATTCGTGAGTCTTGGGGAGGCGAGTGAGTGTACACCAATCCATACCCTTAGTTTCCAAAATCGAAGCCAGGGGCACGATTATCGGGACCGTGCTGGACTGTGTTTAGGAACTTAGGGAATGTTTCATCAGCCCCGAGAGGAAGTCTGGCAGGCAGAAAATTTGAAACATCGGGGTATCTGCTTGGTATTTCTGTCCCTGGCAGGCATTGGGATTTCAAGTTGTAGCTTCGGGGCTCATACAGAGGTAAAAGATTGAATCCCGGGGGATATAGAGAGGCATTGGGATCTGGTGGAGCGGGACCATAGATGGGCTGGGGATATTGAGTTTTCGAAGTGAAGCCGGGAAACTGGTTGTGAGTTTGGAAAGTCGGAGCTGCTTGACTGATGCTTGAATGAAGCTTTGAGAGGGAGCTGCTTTGCATCGCTGGGTTTTCATAGCTTTGTGGAGGAGGGACTTGTTGATAATTTTGGGAAGCTGGGGGAGCTGGTACGTCTTCGTCTCTATGAGGATGAAGGTCCCATCTGGTTGGGGGACCGCTACTGTTTCACGGCGATGCATGGTATTTACTATCCAAGCCTGTTGCTCTTCTTGACGCTTCTTAAGGGCTTCGAAAGCTCGCATCACCTCCTCCATTGTTTGTAGATTTCCCAGAGGCGGAGTCCCATTCCCTTCACTATTATCTGTCGACCCTGCCATTGGGGAATAACGGACTGTTCGGACTGCTGAACCGGAAGGACTGTCAGACCTTGTGACCTCAATGCTGAAAAGACGACAACCGAGGACCCTCAACCACTCTTGGTTCGCTGTTGTAGGCGAAAGGCAGGATTTAAACTTGGGAGGTTTTTTTGGATGAAGGGGGGAAAGCTCACGAGACATGCAGTTCCTTTTTTTTTTTTGTTATTTTTGGTTGTTTCAATTTACATAAAACACGTTTTCTCAAAATCCTAAATGGTTGGAAAAGATTGCTCTTATTTTTCGCAACTATTCTAGATCCTGGGTCAGCGGCCGGAAACCATCATTACGTCTATAATCCCCTCGTTTTTCACCTGTATTTCGACCTCCCAGGGCGGACAACTCTGAGCGAAGGTCCTATAGGGCAAGCGGTTTCTACTGACTGAAAAGAGAAACAAACCTAAGGACTGAGCCTGTCATGTAAGTTTCAATGTTTTCACCATGTAAAGAGTGAACAAAGCCAATATCCTTGAGTCAAGATCGGGTCAAAAATTTGGCATGACCTTTCTTTGCCTTGCTTTTGCAAGGGATCTTTGACTTTAGGTTTTGACTAAGTCATATTTCTCATGGGTGACGCATTAAAGACTTGATGACACGGTGTCACATGGAGAGACTAAACTCAAATACAACAGACTCTGGATGTTTTTTTTGAAGCTAGACTCTAAGAAACGAGGGGTTAGTCCAAGCTTCTCGATCATTTCCTTTTGGCTGGCTGTGGGTCCCGAAAAAGTAACCCAATTTCTCAGCGGCATTTTTGATGGGTACATGAGGGTGCGAGGGTCAAAAGGCTTCACGCTGCTTTCCCCAATCGTGGATGTTATTGAGTTATCAAAAACAAAGCCAATTAAGATCCGACATTGCGAAGTTCGTCCCAGCTTATCATGGAACAAAAAGGGTCATGATCTCGAGCTGATCCTTTCCAGAGGATGACATCGTTCTCTTCGTCCATCTTGTCTCGATTATTCTCTGAAGAATTGTGATCCATAAAGTTCCTCCATTCAAACTGGTCTAAGGTCGCTTCCAGACATTCAGAGGTGTAAGTACCCAAATCTGGCTCACGCCTTTCGGTTAAGTTTCCCGACAATTTCCCGGACTTTCCTAAAGCTCAGGGGCAATTCTGGAACTTTCCCAAACCTTCCAAGGGGTGAAGGACTTGTTAGGAATTAAAATTCCATGTAGTCCCTCGCTGGAAAGGCCTTCTAGAACGCCACCTTGCATGGTTCTAGAAACAGGCTGAGTCACTAAAGGATAAGACCGCACGGCTTCATTTGCAAATGGTTAATGCCGCACGGCTTCATTAGGAAGCACAAATCTGCCTATAAATAGAGGCCTCCTCTGTTCATTTTGAAAGACAATTTTGAGCACTGTTACTCTGCCAAACTGAAACCACGAAATTTCAGAGACCAAAACTCACTCAAAATCACCTCTCTCCTCTCCAAAATCCATTCAAAGTTACTCCTTTCTTAGGAAAACTTCAAGGGAGATAGATGAACACCACCATTGGTAACCTCTCCTCCTTTTCTCTTTGAAATATACTTGTTATCTTGTTATATTGCTTATTTGCTTTTCATATTGCTATTTATTGCTATTATATGTGATTTATTGTCATAAAGATCATATCTTTACCATGTAGATCATCATATCCCCCTTCCCCCTATCACATAGGATTCATGGAGAATCCTTCCCAAGGATGAACAAAGACCACAAATGGTTTGTTCTAGGGAGGATCCCTCACATGATGATGTGAAAAATGTCATCTTTACTATATAAAAATGTCATCTTTACATTAAAAATGTCATCTTTATTATCATTATGTCATTTCCCACTCCCTTGACCTTGCTTCCAAGGATTGTCCACCTAAATGGTTCTTAAAGGACATAGGAAAGTGTCAAAGGTCTTCCCTTTATGTTCATAATCTAGTTTTCATAGTGTTCATTACACTTACTTCCATAAAAATGCCATCTTTACTTTCAAATGCATTTCCCCATGTCCCTCATGGTTGGATCACTCTCCAAGGATTGCCTAGTGACCTTCCTAAGGCACGAAAGGCATAGGATGAGTATAAAGATCCAATCTTTATACCCCTCCCCTTTGTCCCTTTGGTACTTGAAGCATCTCATGGGGCGTAACGGTGTAAAGGTCTCATCTTTACGTCGTTTCCTCCACATAAAGGTGCCATAGTTGAAGTCCTTTTAGAAATGGACAAACCTAAGCCCCTACATCTCCGATCATCACTTGAGACGAGCATAAATGTCCCGACTAAGCTCAAATCATCTCAAGATGTAGGATTGATGGGCAAAGGTCCTTCCTTTCTAAAGAGTCTCATTCTTGGACTATAAACGGGTCCCTATCTCGATCACATATGACCAAAGGTCACTTAATGATGATCATAAGTCCAAGATGAGCACGGGATCAAAATCCCGAACACATAAAAAATCCAAGGAATCCCGAGCGATAACCAACTCATGGTTTATACGTCTGGAAGATCACTTGGCACATTCCCTCCCTTTTCCAAATCACACACACACACACACGAAAGCACAAAACAAGCATGAAAATTGGATCTTGGAAGACTTGCTTCGGCAAGGCTCCTTGGGTGAACGCCAAATGTTCTTCCCAAGGAGTAACTTAACCTCCGGACCCTAATCCTTTTTTTCAAAGTTTTGAGGAAATCAAAATGGCGTGGCGACTCCGTTTTTCAATTTAAACCGGATGTCTTCAAACCGATGTGAAGCGGTGCCCCTTCACACGAGAAAGCGGTTCAAACACGAAAAAGCCGTGATCTTGGGCCCACATTCACAAGAGGGTGGACTGAGTCTGAATCCCTTCATGTCGTACTTGAGCTGGGTCATGTCTACCCTTGGGTACTCACCGTGCGCTCTCCCAACATTCTCTGTGGCTTCTAGGTGCTCATACCTTGCACGTGGCGAAGGTTTCGGCAGCCATTCTTTAATTGACACCATCCCGGGAGGTAGGTTCATTTTTGTTTCGACCTCAACCCAAACTAAACAGATGTATGGTTGTTCATTTGGAAGCATCTCTTCGTTAATGCTATTACCAGATCTCGAGGGTTTTGGTGATGCAGCTCATGGAGGGCTTCTTCTAGGATAGCGAGGCACTCATCCCTTTGGAGTTTATTCTTGCTGACGTTGACTACTGTCAGAAAGTCCATTCCCACAGTGAAGGTCCTTGCTTGGATCACATTTACGATATCTGAATCATCGGGGCATGCTATCCTCCCTTCCTTGACCATGTTCCAAAGAATATTGTGCCATCTTTGCCCCAAATCAAGTATCGGGATGTTGAATTCGATTATGCTATCATAGACGTCTTCCCGGGATCCGAGCGTGTCCACGTGGGGCTTTACAAACCTTAAAGCATCAGTGATAGGCCTGCTTTCTTTCTTCGAGAGGATATTGTTGGGGAATAGCCGTTCTTAGGTTTTCTCTCCTGAATTCCTCATCACGAAAGCCCCAAATTCTGCCTTCATGTCCCCAATTATCACGGGACAACATGTTGATAGACTCGAAAATTGCAGAGGACTCATCCACACATGAGGTTTCACTAAACACCATCATGTTTACTTTGTGGTTTCTGGGGAATGGATTTTCGACTGTCTTGGGGCCACGGGGGCGTTCCAACTTTCCTTCTTCGTTTAACCCTTGGACCACTTGCTTCGGTATGTTGCAATTGTCGGTTGTGTGGCCGGGGTAGTTGTGAAAAGCACACCATTTGATCATATCCAGGTTAGGGTTGGACTTCCTCGGTTGATAATTCTCAAGGGGCTTGAGCATGTTCCTCTTTACTAATGCCTCGAGGACTTGGCTTAAGGGCATCTCGAGATGATCAAGAGGCTGGAAGCGCTTCTTTTGAGGGGGACCGTTATTCGTTTGGGTTAGGTTTTGAATGTAGTGGACTGCTCCGGTAACCTCTTTCCTCTTGTTTGGGGGTGCTTGGTAACCTCTTTCCTTTTGCTTAAGGACAATCTGCCCTTGCATCTCTTTTACATGTTCTACCAACCAAATCACATGGGGGTCATTAGGCAGACGTAGGTTGCCGGTTTCTGGGATAGGACCCAAATATGGAGGTGGATTTGCTGATGGGATTTCCATTCGGGAGTCTTGGGGAGGCAGGTGAGTGTACACCAATCCATACCCTTAGTTTCCAAAACCGAAGCCAGGGGCACGATTATCGAGACCGTGCTGGACTGTGTTTAGGAACTTAGGGAATGTTTCATCAGCCCCGAGAGGAAGTCTGGCAGGCGGCAAATTTGAAACATCAGGGTATCTGCTTGGTATGTCTATCCCTGGCAGGCATTGGGATTTCAAGTTGTAGCTTCGGGGCTCATACAGAGGTAAAGGATTGAATCCCGAGGGATATTGAGAGGCATTGGGATCTGGTGGAGCGGGCCCATAGGTGTGCTGGGGATATTGAGTTTTCGAAGCGAAGCCGGGAAACTGGTTGTGAGTTTGGAAAGTCGGAGCTGCTTAACTGATGCTTGAATGAAGCTTTGAGAGGGAGCTGCTTTGCATCGCTGGGTTTTCATAGCTTTGTGGAGGAGGGACTTGTTGATAATTTTGGGAAGCTGGGGGAGCTGGTACGTCTTCGTCTTCTATGAGGATGAAGGTCCCATCTGGTTGGGGGACCGCAACTGTTCCACGACGACGCATGATATTTACTATTCAAGCCCGTTGCTCTTCTTGACGCTTCCTAAGGGCTTCGAAAGATCGCATCACCTCCTCCATTATTTGTAGATTTCCCAGAGGCGGAGTCCCATTCCCTTCACTATTATCTGTCGACCCTGCCATTGGGGAATAACGGACTGTTCAAACTGCTGAACCGGAAGGACTGTCGGATCTTATGACCTCAATGCTGAAAAGACGACAATCGGGGACCCTCAACCACTCTCGGTTCGCTGTAGTAGGCGAAAGGCAGGGTTTAGACTCGGGAGGTTTTTTTGGATGAAGGGGGGGGGGGGGAAAGCTCACGCGACATGCAGTTCCTTTTTTTTGTTATTTTTGGTTGTTTCAATTTACATAAAACACGTTTTCTCAAAATCCTAAATGGTTGGAAAAGATTGCTCTTATTTTTCGCAACTATTCTAGATCATGGGTCAGTGGAAACCATAATTACGTCTATAAGCCCCTCATTTTTCACATGTATTTCGACCTCCCAGGGCGGACAACCCTGAGCGAAGGTCCTATAGGGCAAGCGATTTCCACCGACCGAAAAGAGAAACAAACCTAAGAACTGAGCCTGTCATGTAAGTTTCAATGTTTTTGCCATGTAAAGAGTGAACAAAGCCAACATCCTTGAGTCAAGATCGGTTCAAAAATTTGGCATGACATTTCTTTGCCTTGCTTTCGCAAGGGATCTTTGACTTTAGGTTTTGATTAAGTCATATTTCTCATGGGTGACACATTAAAGACTTGATGACACGGTGTCACATGGGCGTTGACGTATATCCGATATAGGTCAGTGTCTGAGTTAACGTTATAAGTCAAGATCGGGTCAACAGATGATTCTGTCGAAATTGATTTTGCAAGTGACCTTGACTTTTAAGTTTTGACTCAGAAAATGATCGACATGGGATACATAGCTAGGCTTTATGACACGGACTGGGTTAAAAACCAACCAAGTCTGGGACAGAGTGTGACACAAATAGTGTATGGTTGACACTGGCGAGGATGGGATATTTAGAATGATCCCGTGAGCGCAAGAGAGGCATAGGAACACCTTTCGAACCGCAACTGAGACCATCCCGGGTTTGGTGTTGTAGTGTGCAAGTGTACATGGTAAGAGTGCGCGTAGTGTGCGATTACTAGAATTCCTTTTTGAGTAAAACAAGAGTTTGCAAGATGTGTTTTACAGGTATGTACACAGATATATTATCATACATCACTTTTTTTTTAATTTTTGAATAAGCAAGACAAAAAAGAAAAAGTAAAACAAACACACACATACACAACAGTCAAAGAAGGGGTAAAACGAAAGTTAGACCCACATCATGTTTTAAAAATCCTTTTTAGAAGTTTTAAAACAAATTTCCCCGGCAGAGTCGCCAGCTGAAATTACCCAACCCGGCTGCGCCCGCGGCTCCGTGCCAGGGCCCTCCCCCTGGGAGAGGCGGAGGCCTTGTTTCAAACATTGGACGAATGAATTTCTTTGAAAAGAGAGAGTCACCACGCCATTTTGATTATGCCCAAAACATTGAAAAAAAGCTTTTTGTTATGTGATGAGATTTTTGAGTTCGGAGGTCAGGTTACGCCTCAGGAAGAGATTTTGGTGCAAACCCGAAATGCCTCATATACATGAGTCTTTCTAAACCTTTATTTGAAAATTTTGTGTGTGTGTGTTTGTTTTAAGAAATAAAATATATTTGAAAATAAATAATGAAAGGACAATACGCGGAACAGGAACAAACCACTATCCCCGTCAGACCTCCATTCTTGTGCACATTGTGCATGAAAGATCTTTTAGGATCATTTAGATGGTTTGGGACTATATATATAGTAAGTAAAGACTACATTATGAACGATGTATTTAAACACTAATATTTAAAGACTTGGAAATTGAAGCAGTTTTTTGAGGTTCGCAAGGAGATCTCACCAATGTTAGCTTCTTTCTACCTTCCTCGGGGGGAATGTGGTTGATTCGTGGTGTTTTATAGAGGAGAGAAATTCTGCTCTCACTTAGGCAAAACCTCCCCTAACTAACTCGCGGGTTTTGGCCGCTTTTGAGTCGTTGTTTGGTGTTTGTTGGCGTTTGTTAGTGAGTGTGGATCAATGGGGATTGATTGAGGATGAGTGGGGGTTATTTTTGTGTCGAGAGTTGATCGGGATGAACCGGAATGGATCGGGATGGACCGGGATGAGAGGGAATGAAAGGGGATGATATTTGTGATGTTTGTTGATGATAATGAAGCTGCTAGAGGCCAGTATTTATAGGGTCTGAGCCTGGACAAAGTGGTCTGCACGCAACGTACACTAACCCGGTCCTCAACTGAGGCTGAATATAGGGCTGTAGCAGCTGAGGTATTGTGGATCCAAAACTTGCTTCGGGAACTTGGCATCACCACCTTGCAAACTCCGGCCATTTATTGTGACAACATGGGGGCAACTTATGTCGCAGCAAATCCATTGTTTCATTCAAAAATGAAACATTTGGGTCTTGACTACCACTTTGTTCGTGAGCAAGTTCAGAATAAGCACCTTCTTGTCTCTTATTCTCAGGCGGTGATCAGCTCGCGGATGTTCTAACACTACAAGAAAAATGGCTTTTCCCGGCACTTTTAATCCGGCACTTAATTTTGTGCCACCAATTTCCGGCACTTTTTTAATAAGTGCCACAAATTTCCTGCACTTTTCAGAAAGTGCCACAAATATCCGGCACTTTTTTAAAAGTGCCGCTAATTTTCGGCACTTTTACAAAAGTGCCGCTAATTTTCCGGCACTTTTTTAAAAGTGCCGCTAATTTCCGGCACTTCTTTAAAAGTGCCGCTAATTTTTTGGCACTTCTTTAAAAGTGCCGCTAAATTCCCGGCACTTTTGAAAAAGTGCCGCTAAATTCCCGGCACTTTTGAAAAAGTGCCGCTAATTTCTGGCACTTTTACAAAAGTGCCGCTAATTTTTCGGCACTTTCTTAAAAGTGCCGCTAATTTTTTGGCACTTTTTTAAAAGTGTCACGAAGTTCCGAAACTTTATCGAAAGTGACGCTAGTTTCTTACGCTTTTAGCAATTAATTTGCCGTTATAGTATATATTTTAGAATATGGGTTTAGGGGCATATATATGATTTTAAAAAATTAAAAAATAGTATATTTAATTATTATTATGAGATAATATTATTTTTATTAATTATTATTTACCATTAAATGCATCACATTCAATGGTTCAAATTTATCCCATAAAAATAAAAACACACTTTTCTTTAATTGGCTCTCCAATATTCACATGGATTCACAGTAAATCAATCTAGACCATTAATAACACTCAAATCTAATGGTCCTAATTCATTTACTTCCCAAAACAAAACCCTACCCACAACCTACCCACTTCAACAATCTCTCTGCCTCCCTCTCATCTATCTCTCTAACTCTTCTCTCTCTTTACTCTTCCAGGTAAATCCCTAATTCTTTCTCACATTTCGAATGTAATTAATCTTTTTTTTTCGGTCTCAACACATTCCACCCATTTGAAACTGAGAGAGAGAAAGTGATGAACAGCGGCGAAGACAAGGGGTTTCTATGGAAATTACCAGCGGTAAGGCTACAGCAATTAGGTAAAATTGGCCCTGCTTTCGGCATCGGCGCCGGCTGTGGTTTCGGCTTCGGCATCGGTCTCATCGGAGGCACGGGATTTGGCCCTGGATTGCCCGGTTTGCAGCTTGGATTTGGATTTGGTGCTGGATGTGGAGTTGGTTTAGGATTCGGCTATGGTGTTGGGAGGGGCATTGCTTATGATGATAACCGGAAATACTCTAATGTTGGGAAGCTATCTACTGGGCACACAGTTCTCCCCACTCAGGATGAGATTGGTGATCTGATTGACGAGGTTGTCATAAGTACCAAGAAGCTAATCCAAGCAACATCCAGAGAGGTTGACAAATGGAGAAAACCTTAAAGAAGTACCAATTACATTAAATGCAGGGATTTAGATTTCTCTTCATTGCAGTTGATCAAGCATCATGTCAATGTATAGATATATACATACTGGTTGGTTTCATGAAATCCTGAAAGTCGTTAGCTAGCTCGTCAATTAATATATTGCTGCCCGGTGAATTTATATGATCTACGCAAAAAAAAAAAAAAATCTTTTTTCGGTGATCTCTTACCCTAATACTAACAAATGATTGTTATTGTTGGTTGATTTGCAGAAGATAAGGAACAAAGGCTGTGCCTCTGCTGCAGAAGAAGATCATCAAGAAGAGGGTTAAGAAGTTCAAGAGAGTCTGGAGCGATCGATTGGTCACTGTCAAGGTATTATGATGATGGATTTACTATGGTTAATTTGTATATTTAATCTAATTTTGCAGCCCACGCACCCTAAGATTAGGGTTCTTAAGAACCAGATACCTTGGTCTTGCATTCTAATTCATACCCCTGACATTTAACTTTAGAAATTGCGATATCTGTTCCAAAAAAATCATTTTTTTTTCTATCTGCAATGAAACATTTTTTAAAGAATCAGTATAGTATGTATAATCCCATTTGGACTATCAGATTGTGAGTTCCCACTCAAACTAGCTCCTATTTTTTGAAGTGTTGTATTGAAACATGCCCATCAAAATCTTGTAATAGGTCTTTACAAACATCGCCCAGATTTGATTGATTTTAAGTTTGGTTGGAATTAGTGTGGTGGAGGGAGTTATCTCTATTTGGTTGAAATGAAAGCTGGTTGGCAATTTGTTGCTGTTGAAATGCTGGGCTAAGGGGTTGGGATTTGATACCTTAGATTGTTGAATTACCTGAGTTTAAATGGTTACGTCCTAAAAGAATTTTGATGCTTATATGTGCAAGGGTGGTCTCGTATGATTTGAAAAGACTTTGGGTGAATTAATAAGGTTGAATTAATAAGGGGTTGGGATTTGATACCTTAGATTGTTGAATTACCCGAATTTTAGATACATGTTTGATGTTTCAGCAGCATAATGAGACTCACAAGTATCTATTTCTTTACTGTTTCTTGGATGTTGTGCTTTAATTTGTTTTACATCATGACAAGGAATGGGAGTGTGCTTGTTTGATTGACGCTTTGCTATAGTGATTGGATATGTGGGTTCTATGGGCAGCAAGGATGCTCACTTTTTATGGCAGTGCAATACACATAGCACATTCTGGACCTTGTTGCACAGCTTCTGGGTGCTTTATCACGTATGAGGTAATTGATTTCACGCTCTGTTAATGAGAAGGATCCAGAGATAATCAAAGCTGATATCTATATGATGATCATTTTTGATAATATGATCTCTTATTGGCTCCTAATTGCATTTGTAATATGGGATAGTTTTCATCCATTTTACTTGTTTTTTGGAAAAGGATAAAAGGGGAAGGAGTTTGCTTAACTGAAATCCATCCCCCCCCAGTAGATTTATCCTTGGTCTCCTCCTTTTCATGCTGTCATGAATGTTTATGCTATAATTGTTTGTTGCATGGAGAAATATAGATGTAACACGAGGTTGTATTGTATTCTTTATAACTTTTTTCAAAGTCTCTTTAAAACTAAAGTAATTAATGCTATAATTGTTTGTTTGCAGGTGATGGATCACGTCTCTTGTAATACATTCGCTATGGAAGAAGACCATTATCTCATCACACTTTTGTTTGAACAATTGAATATTTAGCTTTTGGTGTTATGATGTCAAGGCTGTATACCTTGCTTAAATTTCTGAATTATTACTTTCTGAATGATGTAATTTATACTTATTTTCTTTGATGACAATGAGAAAAAGTTATCTTTTATATACTTTGTTGCAGTTAGTTAAAATTATGTAGGAATGTGGCATTAAATATGCTTGAGATTTGTATCTATTTGTAGTGAATTATTGGCAGCAATCATATCCGTCAGTTCATTAAAACTGTGCAAAAGTGTCGGAAATGTGTGGCACTTTTCAAAGTGCCGGAAAATTAAGACACTTTTTTAAATGCCGGAAATTTGAGGCACTTACAAAACTGACGGATAATTGTGGCACTTTCATAAGTGCCGGAAAATTGCGGCATTTAAAGAAGTGACGGAAAATTATGGCATTTAAAAAAGTGCCGGAAATTATGGCATTTCTTAAAGTGCCGGAAATTGTGGCACTTTTAAAAGTGTCGGAAATTGTGGCACTTTTAAAAGTGCCGGAAATTGTGGCACTTTTTAAAAGTGCCGGAAATTGTGGCACTTTTAAAAGTGTCGGAAAATTGTGGCACTTTTAAGTGCCGGAAAGTATTGCCGACGCGACTTATTATGGCACTTTTAAAAGTGCCGGAAAATGTGCCGGAAATAGCTTTTATGACACTTTTTTTTGATTTGTGGCACTTTAAAAAATGCCACAAAAACCTGTTTTTGTTGTAGTGTAACCAAACCGCTAGCACGCACCAGCTTTCTCGAGTTAGTATCCAAGATTGGACTTATTGCCCGATCGTCTATCTTGCGGGGGCCTGATAAAGATCTTCAAGATCCTAATCTATTATCATTTTGGTTTCCATATCTATTAGTTTCCATGTTTGTATAGGATTCTTTTCTTATTTTCCTACTCAAATTAGGTCTCTACTTTATATAAGTATACTTGACAACATGATCAATAATATTGTGACCTTTTTCCAATTCTCAATCTTAATACCAACAAGCCTAAAACTTTCTTAGGTAGGTAGCAGTACATTAGTGGTTGACCCATTATCCGCCAATATATTTGGCAAAGGTTCCCTGGCACTTGGACAGTAATATGCAGGGCCTCTGGATGATAATTGATTGTTGCCACAAGGTGTGGCAAGTCTAATTAAGTGAAGGAGATGATGTTGCAAAATTGGACGTTGTTAATCATTAAATTGCGATACTTGTTAAAAGTGCTAAAAATTAAGCGATACTTGTTAAAAAGTATTGAAAATTAGCGGCACTCAATTTAAAAGTGTCGTAAATTAGCGGCACTTATAAAAAGGTATCGAAAATGTAGCATCACTTATTATAAAGTGTCGAAAATTTAGCGTCACTTAATTAAAAGTGTCAGAAATTAGCAATAGGGTTGCAAATGAAAATTAATTATACTTTTTAAAAGTGCTGAAAATTAGCGGTAATCTCTTCAAAAGTGATACTAATATATAACACTTAAAGAGAAGTGCCGATAAATAGATGTCGAAAAAAGTCATTTTTGTAGTAGTGATTATTATTTTTTAACCCCTCCGCTCCACCAACATGGGTCATCTATTTTAACATGATTCAATTTGGACCGAATGATTGAAAACTTTTATTAAATCGGAGGTAAAATCCATATTTTCGTCACTATACTTTAGTCCTTTTCAAAATATTTTTATTAAACTATTCTTTTTCAAAATGTTCTCACTGATCTTTTAATTTTTTTTAAAATGTGCTCATTTTGCTAACAATTTTGCTAAAAATCTAACGAAATTTAGCAACGTGACCTAATGTGACTAATTTCATTAAGATTTTAAACAAGATATTGATCTGTATATGATGAAAAACACACTCCTTTTTACCACCACCACCACCAAACTCAAATAACATGAAAACAATTGAATTAAATTTGTGCAAAACCCATGAATCAAGTAATGAAACCACAATATGAGCTAATGATATTTACATTAATATATTCGTAGTCTTTAATATACATGTCAACAACATTAACATATCGGTTAAAACTTAACAAATATTAGTCACATGGGGTCACATTTTTAGCTAATTTGTTAACGAAGTGAGTACATAATGAAAAATATGAAGTTTAGTGAAAATATCTTGAAAGAGGTGGTCTCCCGTGAGAACAAGGGAATCCGTCTCATGCATGAGACGGGTCGACCCATGACCCACAATGACAGCCTCGTATTATTTTTAGTTATAATAAGTATTACTTTTGCCAAACGAAGAAAACATAGAGAAAAACACTATTACTTTTCTGTATATATGTATTACTTTAATGTATACAAACTATTACTTTATATGCATACAATCATTACATTATGTTATAGTAACTATTACTTTTCACAAACCGAAAAAAAAAAGTTTTTTTTTTGGGGCCTATGAGAGGCTGCCACGAGTCAGGGTCGGACCCATGGATCCTGGAGCAAAAATTTTTTTTGGACGGGTCATGGATCCAACCCATCTAATGGATGAGACGGGTATTCTTGTTCTCATATACTCCCTCCGTCCCGGTTCACTTGACACCAAAGAGGTGGGCACGGTAACTAAGAAAAAGTAAGAGAGATAATTAATTAAAGAAAATGTTGTGAGTAGAAAAGGTAAAGTAGGAGAGAGAATGAGTGGAGAGAATAGTGATTTGATTGGTGTTGTGAGTGTAAAAACTTTTCATTTTGGACAGTGTCAAGTGAGGTGGGACGGACCAAAATGGAAATTAGTGTCAAGTGAAGTGGGACGGAGAGAGTAAGTCTTTGTTGGGCGGGTCATGGGTCATGAATCCGACCCGTCTCATGGATGAGGCGGATATTCTTGTTCTCATATAAGTCTTTGTCATCTTGGAAAATGTTTAGCGATACATTTTGAAAATTTATACTTCCTCCGTCCCAAAATGTTTGTCCCATTTGACTTTTTTGTTGAACTTTGACCTCATATATATGATAATTTAATTATGTTCATGAAATTTTAAAAATTTCTATTGATTCTCCATTAATAATATTATCTACAACAACTTTTATAATTTCATAAACATGATTAATCTCTCATAAATTTATAATTAAAATTCAAAAAAAAATTAAATGAGTGGGAGTACACTTGACCCGCGAAAGGGAAAATAGAAGTACAGAGTCCATTTTGCGGTTTCTCCGTTCCCCGTCTTTCGTTTCAATTCGAACTTCTGGAGTACGCCACAGGGGGATATGTTGAAGGGGGAAGAGAATTCCGGCGACGATTCATCTCGGCCATGGCAGTCGTACCACACAGTCTTCACCAACGCTAAAGCAGGTACCTCAATTTCTTTACTCAGATTGTTTTCTCTTTTTATTTCTAGGTGTTCTGTTGCACTGTTTAGTCAATTTCTAGCAATTCAACTTCACAATCACAGATACGAACACGCACGAATCTGCAGCTGATTCTCAAATGTCAATTTTATTTCACATTCCAATCTAGAATAGATGAACATGTATGTGTAGGGCTTGTATGCTCCAAGTAAGGGAGTTGAAATTGAGTTTGATTTTAGTTTAAATTGATTTTTATTATTTTATTTCATTTTTCTTATGTGATTATTTATGTAGCATATGTGATTATATTTGAGGTTTAACTGGTAGGGATGGAAGGGGTAGACAAGGAGAAAGTGCAAAGAATAGTGTATGAGATGAGTAAAGGGTCAAAGTATTTTGAGAATGAGGAACGGAAAGAGGCTTATATGAAACAGAAAATTGACAACATGCGGGCTCAGCATGAAAAGCTCACAGCTTCTGATGTACTGCACTTTCAGAAGGTAAAAGGAAAATGTATATTCAAAGCATCTGTCGTTTCCTCCAAAGATTAATTTAACTGTTACGAATGATGTGTGGAAACCATAATAATTGTAATGACGTGTGAACATCATACTATTTGATTATGTAATGTGATTCTTTGGATGGTTTATAGTATAAAGCTTGAAAGATATATTTTGTGTCTATTAATCCTTGTTATCTTTATTGTCTTTGGGTAAATGAATCATTCAGCCTTAAAAAATTGTTATGAGAAACTTCAAGCTTGCCAGTCATGTATGAACAATGATGTATTGCGCTTCAGCCATGGAAGAGAATGCACCCAAAGAAGTATCATTTGGGGAGGAGATCATTAGGACGTTTATGAGCAATGTTTTGTTTATTTCTCCAATACCAAGTAGAGAGGGGCAATATGCGGCTTGAACCATTCAGCGTTACTGGCACATGCACTATTAAATGGGACGGTACAATTTACATTGATGCTCTTTAAAATCCTTGGGCTATAAGGAAATAGCATTAATAAAAAAATTACAACATGAATGCTATATGTCTACCATCTATACTCTTTTTTACAATTATTGCGGATTTGGGTCCCTCAGTATATGGGGAGAAATAAACACAAGTTTAGTTTCCTCTTCCTTCTTGGTTTTGGCTGCATAACCCAACAACAATATCTGATAGATTTTCATGATGTTAAATCCCGTACATTTAATATGTAAAAAAGTTGTGCTTGCATTTTCTCATTTTCTTTTGCTCAGCTAACAAACTGTCACTCTGGTGGTGCATTTTTTAATAATGGATAAACTCCTCTATTTTTTTGGTTCACATGCCCTTAGATTGCAGACAGACGAATTTTAGAGTTAGAAGCTGCACGTGATCTGTCAAGGATTTGGCTTCATGTAGATATGGATGCTTTTTATGCCGCTGTTGAGACCTTGAGCAATCCTTCACTAAAAGGCAAGCCAATGGCTGTTGGTGGCATGTCAATGATCTGTACAGCTAATTATGAGGTTTGAATTGCTAACTGTAAACTCTGGTAGTTTGCATCTATCATGTTATTACATGTCCAATATTCTTGTTTTTTTAGACAAATCAGTTGCAGTATTTCTTTAAAGAGTCGCCTGCATTGTCACAATGTTATAGCTTCACTTTAGTTAGGACTTGATGGCATTGTATTTTCATTTTGCAGGCCCGGAAATTTGGGGTGCGTGCGGCTATGCCTGGTTTCATTGCATGTAAATTATGTCCAGAACTGATTTTTGTCCCTACAGATTTTAAGAAATATACTTATTTTAGCGATTTAACTAGGAAAGGTTAGATACTCCTCTTTCACGATATTTTGGACATTCACTACAGTCAATATCTGACGAATTTTGTTTACTTCTGCTCTTGTTGAAGTAGTTTTCCAGAAATATGATCCCAATTTCATGGCTGCAAGCCTGGATGAGGCATACCTTGACATAACAAAAGTCTGCACAGAAAGAAACATAACTGGTGGAGAGGTAAGTTGGACTTGCATGGAATATAATTATCATGTATATTACCTTGACATGACATTATAAACTAGTCATTGCTCAATGAAGGTTATTTTCCTGGATCTACGTTTTCTCTAGTGTTTCTTTGAATTTTGTATATACATTTTTTATAAATTAACTGTCTTTTTGCCTGCAAAAGGTTGCTGAAGAGCTGAGAAGCGGTGTTTATGATGCTACTGGTCTAACGTGTAGTGCTGGAGTTGCGCCGAACCGATTACTTGCTAAGGTGTTTTATGCTGAACTGAACGCCGATACTATTGTTGTTCTTTTCGCCTTTCAGTACCTGTACCAAACATGTGCATCCTGAATCTGGCCATGTGAAACTTTCGTTTCACCAGGCTTTAGTATGTTCAAAAGCGAAACTCGAAGAATTCATGCATGATGTGATGTGAAACGCATAAAGAATATTTGTTTTATTTCATATAAACTCATCTTGTTTCTGTAGTACATAAAGTAGAAGTGGTAAAGGAAATACTCTCTCCCTCCCCTAACAACTTACCCATTTTGCCATTTAGGGTGTCCCATTGGTAAGTCCCACTTTCCTAAAAGGGAAATTTTATAATACTTCTTTATTGATGAGACCCACTTACCATACTCACAACAACTATCCACTTACTATTCCCTACCCCTCTTTCTCTCTCCTACCCACTCACAACACCAACTTTTATAACCTTTAACCTTAATTCCCGTTCCTAAAAGAAAATGGGTAAGTTGTTATGGGACGGATGGAGTATCATTTTAGGTAGTTCGATGCATACAAAGTTAATCTTTCTAATTTTTTTTTTGTTCAGGTTTGCTCGGATATAAACAAGCCAAATGGTCAATTTGTTCTACCTAATGATCGGATGGCTGTTATGACATTTATATCCTCACTTCCTATACGGAAGGTACCTTTTGATATCCTCATTTTGTTACTATACTCGCTTTTTACACTGATTTGACTTCTATTTATCATAGCAGCTTTTTCGTGATAAATACATTGGATAACTTGCCTTGCAGATTGGAGGAATTGGTAAGGTCACTGAAAATATTTTAAAAGATGTATTTGGAATCAAGACGTGTGAAGATATGCTGCAAAAGAGTTGTTTTTTATGCGCATTGTTTTCTCGTTCGTCAGCAGGTTTGCAATATGCTCTGTGCTTTAATACTTTTTTAATATCCTTAGTGGCCCTTTAAAACTTCCACAAAGCTTGTCACTGGGCATAATCCCTATGAAGATGTCTCACGATTATTAAAAACCTTAGAAACTGACCTATTTGTCAAGAAAAAATTAGAAGCAAATATTCAAGTTCTGACTTGCGTAAAAGCAAATATTCAAGTTCTGACTTGCGTAAATTAACAGAGTTAATTCAGTCTACCCTAAAATACCAGCATGTTTCCTGCTCTTTTTTGTTATTAATTTGTCTACACGATAATATTTGACCGGAAAGAAAATTGTCATGCATGTAGGTCAAGATTTGTTTTCATCACTCAGGTAGTTGTAAGTTAGTGGATATATTCCGCCCGTTCTCATAAAAGCCGCAAAAAAAAATTGAAGTTTGATATTGCAAAAGAACCAAAACTGAGTAAATTACACTTTGAAAATTTACTATCTTTTACTCACTATCATGTCTACTGCTCATTAAACAAGTATACATAATGATTCTATATCATTTTTTTGAAAGTGCAGATTTCTTTATCTCTGTGGGTCTGGGGCTTGGAGGAACAGATACACCTCAAGTTAGGTTGCGGAAAAGCATGAGTAATGAAAGAACATTTTCTCCAACTGACGATGAGACATTTATCAAGCAGAAATTAGGTAAGATTATCTTTCTTTTTTTCTTTTCTATTTTTTCTAATTTTTTTTTATTTTTTTTATTTTTTTTATTTGCTTTTTAGTTGTGGGATATTGTGTTACTTGGAGCTATAATTCTTTTTGGATCCATTACCTTTTATATGACTCAGTCAGGTTCTTGCAAGCTAATAGAAGGCCGTAGCGAGAGAGGGGCTGATAATAATTCTTGACCAGACCATTTGGCTTCACATTCGAGATATCCTTGTAGAGTGGATGGCACAGCTGACTGATTCCATGGTCTTTGTTTTTACCTGTTGACAGTTGGCAATAACTAGCACTCTAGCAATATTCCATTTTGTTTGCTCCAAGACAATGAGTTAGGGACGTGCAATCTAGGAACCGCCCATCTCTCCACAAAGCCAGTTCTCGGGTTCCAACACTCTCGTACGCGTCTGACACGCTTCAAATTGTCAAAACATATTAATGTATACTCCCTCCGTCCCGGAACAATCTTCACACTTTCCCTTTTGGGCGTCCCAAAACTTACTTCACACATTTAAAACTTACCTAAAATGGAAAGGAATCTTTACTATTCCCTCCACTCATTCTCTCTCCTACATTATTTTAATACTCACAACACCATTATAATTTACTATTCTCTCCACTCATTCTCTCTCCTATTTTATTTTCACACTCACAACACTTTCAATATAATACTCCCTCCTTAAAACCAGTGCAAACAGTGTTTGTGAACCAAGTTCCGGGACGGAGGGAGTATTCATCATGTCTGTTAAGGAACATGAGGAAGAATTTATAGAACGGCTCCCTTACTCCAGGTGGAGAGACTTCCCAAGAATGGCTCTGCTTCTAATCCCACCTCCTGGTCGGCTATTCTATAAAGTAAATTTGGGGCCATAGGCAACCACCTCGGATTCCCAGGGACAGATAATTGATCTATAATTCAAATGATCCAACATGCTGGGGACGTTAGATGGATGCAAATGCTGGTTTCGATAAAAAATTGGGGTTACATTCCAACAAAAGGAAAATAAAAAGAGAGGAATAAAATGGTTCTCACTGTACACCAGAGCTGAAATTAAAAGTAAAATCAAAGAAGAAATATAATGTTTATGTCTTTGGTTAACAGTCAAAGAGGAAAGATGAGAGAGAGACCGGGGGGGGGGAGGGGATCACAAAAGAGGAAGTACAATTCTTTGTGCAAAAAAAAGAAGATATTTTCCTTGTGCAAAAATGAAAAATGTAGAATTAAGTGAATTACCTCTCAACAAGCAAGATGGCTAAGTGCAGAACTTTGTTTACTTATGTCGGTTTTAGGTTGTGATGCTTGGACTCTTTGGTTTTCCCCGCCGTACCCGTGTCGGACACTCGTACCCAAGTCATGTCGACACGGATCCGGCGGAGTAAACCAATGAGTCCGAGCATCACAGGTTTTAGGCTACATCCTTGGTAATCTAAAGTAAAGTTTGTTGTGCTATAAGGTCACTACTGTTAGACTTCTGATTAATATTGCTTTTCTGACAAATAAACTTATATATTCTACATAAAAGCAAGTATTTTATACTACCTCCGTCTCAAATGAATGTCCAAAAAAGTTTCAAATTTGCTGAAATTTTTTGGACATTCATTTTGCGATGGAGGGAGTATATCCTAGAAAGCGTTCATCAATGTGTCACGTCGGTGTACTTTTAAGAGTTTTTTATGTTGACATGTTGAAGTTGTGTCAGTGTTGGTGCTTCTTAGGATGCGTTGCAGTAAAAGTTGATCTTTATGAGAGAAGTGCTTTGGTTCTGACTGCCTGGAAATAATTATCGTCTCCCTTGTAAGTAAAACAGTTTGATCATTTCTTAAATAGACTAACCTAGTCATAGTTTCATTTGCAGAGGAACTTGCTGAGATGCTTTCCATTGACATGAAGGAAGAAAGTCTTCGTGGTCGAACACTGACGTTAAAATTGAAAACTGCATCATTTGAGGTGCACACTTATGTTTTTGTACTTGACTCCTTCAGGTTGTCCCTTGATTGATGTATTAAGTAGTATATTTCTTAGTTCATTGCCATTGTAAAGCACCTGGTGCTTGCTTCGTTTTCTGTTAGGACCATCCATGTTATAGTATCAATTACTAGATAAAGCTTGCATTTTTTTTCTTTTTAAAGCATGCTGAAAAAAATTGCAATTTCCAGGTTCGAAGTAGAGCTGTTACTTTACACAATTATATATGGTCAAGTGAAGATATCCTGAAGCATGCTTCAAAATTATTGAAGGCTGAACTTCCTATATCCTTGAGATTGATAGGTAAGGAAGTTAAATCTTCTTATACTCCCTCCTTCCTATTACAATCTACACACTTACTATTTGCATGGGAATTAAGAAAAGTATTAGTGGAGAAAGTCTTGAGTATGAAAAGTGATGTAGGAGAGAGAAAGTGGGGTAGAGAATAATAATTGAATTGTTGTGAGTATGACATGTGGGTCCCATTAATATAAAAGTAATAAAACATTTCCATTTTAAGAAGTGTGTAGTTCGTAGTGGGACTCCCTATGAGGAAAGTGTGTAATTTGTAGTGGGACGGAGGGAGTATACGTTTTGTTGCTAATTGATCAATTCATCATCCGTAACAGCATCTATGATAACGTTAGTTGATTTCTACTACACTTGTTATAAAGCTTATAATAGTCACTAATGAATCAGCAATTCCATAGTAGTACTTGTGAATAAGAGTAGTCTTTCAGAATGATACTTATTTCTTCTTGTGAAAGGGCTGCTGCCATTCTGGCAATAAATAAATATGCTAATAAAATAAAAATGAATAAAGAAGAGGTGTAGCCAGACAGAAAAAATATGCATATCTGCCGCCTGTTTCATCATTTGTCGTTTGGCTAGAATATCCTTCCGCGTTCTTTAGCAGCTACATATTTTCTTCTCCTTAATGCTACCTTCTGTCAGGACTTCGTATTTCTCAATTCAATGAAGAGAAAGATGTTGATCCCTCACAGAAAACGCTCTCCAACTTTATTATACTTCGAGATGGTGTGAAAAACGTGGAGGACCATCTTTTTTCAGGCTCAGATGTGAAAGACAGTCACGAAACACAATGTTATGAGTATAGAGATTCTTACAGTGACCTTATATCGGATCTTGATCACTTAAGCGACAATAATGGAGGAATGATGGTCAGTCATGGACTTGAAAGCAACGGAGATGAAGCCAAGGTATGCATCTAGAGAATGTCTAGTCTAGTACTCCTACGTGGTTCATATCTTTGCTGCTGTAATCTGGTGACCAAACAGCAAATATCAGGAAATTAGAGCCCACTTGACGTTGATAATTTGCTGGTTTAAAATAATTCTAATTAGAATAATCAAATTTTCATTAACTTGTTGTCAAAGTTCAAGTGGGTCGACCACCAAAAACGAAATGGGACTATCTTTCCGTGACGGAGGGGGAATTTGGTGCTTCTTTAAGTGTTTCCTGACCTACTTTACCTTGTTTCCAGAATTGCTTTACTGAATGACATTGCACTCCAAAACTGGCTTTTGGCTTTCTTGGATCATATGATGCATTGGGTCTTGATACTGGAACTTGATGTTCTTTCAGCCTAGGTTTTATCATTCTTCACAATCAATTTCTCTAACTTTTTTTTTTCACTCAGGCTAATGAACTTGACTTGGTGGGAAGTGTAATTGAATCTTCTGAATCTAAAGCTCTAAAATTAGTCCAAGCAGATTCTCATCTTTTATCAAGGGCATTTGAGGGCAGAAACCTAGATCAAGCGAATATGAACCAAACTTTAGATAATGAAGCAGGGTGTTCATCAAATCATAAAGAAGCAATTATGTGGATTGATGACTACAAGTGTTCCCTATGTGGTGTTGAACTACCTCCCTGTTTTTTTGAAGAAAGGCAAGAGCATTTTGATTTTCATCTTGCTGAGAGGCTGCAAGAGGAGGAAGCCAGCAATGACCATAGAAATCTTACTCCAAAACGGTATCCATCTTTTCCTATTTGATTGTGCAGCTTTCGCAATTCCCTTTATATTTGGAGATTATCCCAGATTTTGCAATCATTTACGGCGACTATATTTTAGAGTTGAATTAAATCCCACGGATCCAAATTGTAACAGGTCTATCCAGAAAGATCACATTGCAAATCAAGGCAGACTTAAGAAGCAGCAGAAGAAATCTCCCTCAGATGGTAAACATATTCCAATAGATATGTTCTTTGTAAAACGAAGCCAAAATCTCTAGCAGCCGCAAGCGTGTACATGGGTTCTTGTGTGTGTGTGTGTACACTCCTGTATAATAGGAAAATGAGTATTGAAATGTGAAGTATTGATTCTCTTGTTAACCCATGTAACTAGTGAAAGATGAATACCAACTGCAATTTGTAAACATAATAATGCTGTACTTAATTACATATGTGGTCGTTCTTGAATGATTATCATATTTTCGAGGGGAGAGGCACTGGTTCTTCCTGCCTGTCGATCGAGCCAGTGCCCCCCTCGTTACTTGACAAGTGGTGAGATTATAATCCAAGGTTTTTTTTTTTTTTTTTTTTTTTTTTTTTTTATAAATCTTATACAAAATGTAGTAAAATTTCAAACAATGATGTTTATATTATTCCAACCATTTCAGTTATAAAATTAGTCACAGGGCACGTAACATTCTTGAAGAACTGGTAGGGAGAAATAAGGTTCTTAAAATTTTGTCAGCAATTGGTTGCCTTTTTTTTTTTGCACGACTAATGAAGTCGTATCCAATATCCTCAACACTGCATATTTTTTTTTTTCACTACTCACAAACACACATGCACGCATAGAAGCGTTTAGGAGATAAATCTTAGAGAGAGAAAGTCTTTCCTCTAACTTCTGGGGGATTGAACTCATTACCTTCAGATTGAAAGCCATGAATTCAAGTCAGCAAACCAAATCCCCATGAGTTTAGGGAGAATATGTGGGGTGAGTTTTAGCAAACCAAATCCCCATGAGTTTAGGGAGAATATGTGGGGTGAGTTTTATCTGCCACGTCACTCAATTCTAAATTCCTTCTTCTCATCTTCACCTCTCTCAATTTCCTTCAATTTAATAATGGCAACAGCAAAATCAATTCCAAGTTGCAAACTTTTCTTCTCAAATCGAAGAACCCAAATCAACTCACTTTCTCCCCCCTCCAACTTTGCCACTCCCCAAACAAATGCCATTAGAAACTCCAACGCACAATTCCCAACCATGTCCGATATCATCAACTCATCAAAGGCACAAAACGTCGACCTTCAACTCACAACAGTGGGACCCTTTTTTAGAATCACAGCAAAAAGCTTAATAACCCACAATTATCTGGGCAAAGCAGAGGGATTTGTTAGGGTTTGGTTCAATGGCAAAATACTTCACCTGGATTCCATTAGGTTGCAAAAGGAGACGTTGGGTATGGAGAAATCCATATTTGGGATCGGATTGTTTCTTGGGGCGGTGGCCGTCCGACATGGGTATGATTGTGGCTGCAAAACTGCTGAGTTGCTTGCCATCAATGATTCTGATCTTTATCATTCCAAGGTTCTTCCTCCTCCAGACCCCCCCCCCCCATAATTTCTTTCTATTAAGACCCTGATAAGCTCTAGTGGTTGCTTGCTGCTGTCTGAATTTTGACACATTTTTCACTTTTTTAATTAATAACGCATATTCTAGTACTCCTTCCTTTTTTCGATTGGATTAAGAAACCAATGTAAAATGTAAAATAAAGTTTGAAGGTTTTTATCGAAACACACGATTATTTTTTGTCATTTTAAGAATAAAGCAAGCTAATAAGCTTTTTATTAGGACTGATAAAAAACGTAAAACGCAAAAGGGAAAGTAAGATGCTAAAATTCCGACGGAGGGAGCAAATGAGCAATATTTTTCTTAATCATGTGCCCAAAACATTTCATTCTAGCAACATTTTTCTTAATTCTCGTGTTCAATTAGTGGGATGGAAAGAGTATAACAAATTGATACCGGTCCACCGATCCGACCAATTATGAACTGTTTTGCACCGCACCTTCAGTATGGTTATGGATAGATGTAGTAAGGTTTTATTTGATCCAAGTAATGAGTGATGATATGTATTTAAATAACGATTGCAGCTTGTAAGGTTTTACGGAAGAATCGGGTTCAAGGTTGTTTACGAGGTGAAAGGGGGATCTATGGGAGATTTAGCACACATGTTAGTGTGGGGAGGAATTGGCACCAGAATGGATGCTGAGGTTGAAGACCTTCTCTTAAGATGGTGTACCAGATTTATGCCTCCTACTTAATTTCAATTTTTATCTACACAGCTATTCATCTTTGTAAATCCCTCTTTCGGTTTCGGCTTAATTTTTCTTGTAACTTGCAATCAACTAAACAAACTACTCGCTCACTCCGTTGCATAAAAAAACCACATTTTTCTTTTAGGACGTCCCAAATAAATGTCATGTTTCTAAATAATAGTACAAGTTTACCATTGTACTATCAATATACAAATAAATAAGCATGTTAAATGCCACATTTATCATGGGATGGAGGCAGTATTTGATTAAGTGGGTGCTTGCATCCAATATAGCAGGCGTAGATCAGCTATTGATTGATGAACAGTGAGATTACCGATGGAAAATGTTTGGCAAAGAGCTAGAGCTAGAGCTCGAGCTCGAGCTCGAGCTATAGCGGCGGCTTTCTATATGAAAGGTCAATCTTGTAATAGATTAGAATATTTATTAATAAAATAATAGATATTCTTGCTGATATAAGACCTTCTTTCTTTATTTAATTCACAAAGTCCTTCACCTACGGTACGGTAGTTGCTATAAACATATTGGCAAAACCTTACATATTCCCATCAAGTTTTTATTTTTTTTTTCACTACTCTCACACACACACACATGCACGCACAGAAGCGCCTAGGATATAATCCTAGGGAGAGAAAGCCTTCCTTCTGACTTCTGGGGGGATCGAACCCGTCATGAGCTCTAGCCAGCAGGCCAAATCTCCATGTGTTTTTTTTATTGATTCTATTTTCCCTTGTACTTTGGAAACATAATATTTTGATTTAGAAGCTGATAGTTTATTATCCCTATTTGAATTGTTGGACTGATAAATTTGGTGGCATGATGGGTGGGGTCAGGGTGCCTGTTTTATCTCGCACTCCCAGAGTTCATGTCAAAAGAGACTAGTATGATTTAGAGGAAAAATAATACTGTACTATGACCAACCTGAGGATTGATACATCCTTGTTACTCCTTACTTGAAAGAATAGGGGCTAAATGTTGGTTCCAAGAAGCATGATTGAGAAAATGGGTTAACTTATTTTCTTCTTTCCGTCCCTCTATTTTGTTTTCCTATCCTTAAAGTTTTACTGTACTTTTTATTCTATGGTTTTAGTCTAATCTCCTCGCTTATTATTTTTATTCTATTAATAAAATTTATGGAGGAGGAGGAGGGTGTGTGTGTGTGTTTGTTGAGGATTTTGCCCTTTTTCGTTAAAAAACTAAATGGTGGTATGGTGGATGCAGCGACCGATGTTAAAACATCTCATCCTTGCTTTAATATAAATTATGAAAAAGTTTCCTTAAATTTATTGAGGCAATTATCAAATGTTCACTAATTCTAATGAAATCGACCACCTACTACGCAAAATTTGGGAATCGACCATCAGGTCCCTTCCTTATAGATGGACACACATGTTCATTGTAAAGATCAGAAATTACAATTATATCATCCGGTTAAAAGACACTTATTCCACCCGGTTAAAATATACGTGTCCACACGCGTGTCTATTATAAAATCAAAAATCAAAAATCAAACCATCGTTTCACGAAATCTTCATTTCAAGTTTGATGTAAAGTAAACGCAGCGGAACTAAAATAATAAAAGATAATCGATTGAATCCTCGCAAAAGGAGTAAAATCGATTAACAAATAAAAGGGATATGATTAAAATCTCGCAAAAGAATTTAACCTAATAATCAACCGAAGAAGATTATTCTGCAAGCCAATGAATTGACTTAATAAGAAACTCCTAAGAGAATCTTCTGCAAGCTAAAAAGCTTAAGGAAAAAACCCACAATTGTAAAGCAATCAATTTTATTAATTAAAATAGTCTAAATTCGGAATACAACCTTAGGCCTATTTTATAGTCCCATAAAACTTGAAAAACAATTCTAAACCTTCTAGAATTACTCCTAACCTATATGGTAACTAAATAGGACTCAAAAACTAGTAAATCTCCTCAAAATCTACTCTAAAATCACCTCTAATCATCCTATTAAAATAAATGACAAAAATAATAAATAAAATATAAACTAAAACAAATTAAATCCTAAAATACTAATTAAAATACAAAAATAATTAATATATTTGACTTGGTCAAATATTTCTTGAACCGGATTACATCAAAGTTTGGCGCTCCTCTCTTCTCATTTCTCTTTCTAGAACCGCCATTGAAGGTCTTTAATCCTTCGTCTTTTCTTCATCAAATACACGGTAAAATCAAAGGTAATGATTACAAAACTCTTTAATATGAAGTTTATTGTTGTTCCGAACGTCATTTTACAAAATTTTAGGGTTTGAAATATTTTCTTCTATATTTATTTTGAAAATTTTGAAATCAACTTGTATATTCACGAAACAAACAAGTTCTCAGTTATTTGAACTATTTTTTTGTTTAGATTCGTTTTGCATGACAAATTTTTCAGAGTATATTTTACAGTTATTTTGCTATATATATATTTTTTTTAATTTCTGTATGAAAATTCTTCTAAAGTTGTTAAGTTTATAGTTGTTTTTATTGTGTTCACTGTTGTTTTTGATATCTGTTGGCTCTGTTTTTTTTTATTTTTGTTGACATTATTTTGCTATTTTTTAAATTTTTGCATGAAAATTCTTTCAAATTTGTTAAGTTCATAGTTGTTTTTGTTATTTTCACTGTTGATTTCTGTTGCCTGTGCATTTGATTTTTGATGACAAAATTTTGCTATTTTTATAATTTCTACATGAAAATGATTTCAAATTTGTTAATTTAATAGTTGTTTTTGTTATGTTCACTGTTGTTTTTGTCATCTGTCGTCTATGCGTTTGATTTTTGATGGCATTATGTATCTATTTTTTTAATTTCTTCATGAAAATGCTTCCAAATTTGTTTAATTTGTAGTTGTTTTTGTTATATTCATTGTTGTTTTTGTCATCTGTTGGATCTGTTTTTTTATTTTTGATATACATTATTTTGCTATTTTTTTAAATATCCGCATGAAAATGTTTTCAAAATTGTTAAGGTTATAGTTGTTTTTGTTATGTTCACTATTGTTTTTGTCATCTGTTATCTATGCATTTGATTTTTGATGACATTATATAGCTATATATATATTTTTTAATTTCTTCATGAATATGCTTCCAAATTTGTTAAGTTCATAGTTATTTTTGTTGTGTTCACTGTTGATTTGTCAGATATTGGCCTTTAATTAGATTATGTTGCTATTTGTTAAATTTTGCATGCATTTAATGCCTTCAAATAAGTTAAGTTCACAGTTGTGTTACTTAACTTCACTGTTGTTTTTAGTCGCTTATAACTCTCTTTTTGGCATATAAAAGATTATGTGACATAATTTTTTGAATTTTGCATGAAAATGCCTTTTAAGTCACAATTGATATTTAACTTTACTTACGTTTTTTTTTTCTTTTGATTTTGATTTTATAGATGGTGAGAGTTAAACAAACTTGCAAAAAGATAGTAGATAGAGATGCTATAAAGAAAAGATTAGAAAGAAAGGAGAAAAAAAAATTAAGAAGAACAAGAATAAAGAGGAGAAACAAATTACTTTTATATCAAATGTAGAAGCCACACAAAGTTTCTCCAATCTTTTGAGTTAAAACAAAAACAATTGAAAATGTTGAAAATATCACTGTTTTTCAACATGTTCAATGCCTTGATTAACAACAAGATCTACCATAGGAAGTCGGATCTTGTCAGTTTAGATTTGATCAGCTGCTATGATAAAGGAAAAGATAAATTCAAGCTTGGGAATAAATTTGTTGAGTTCACTCCAAATGACGTAAAGATTATATTTGGGATAGTGTCAGGAACAACGAATTTGGATATTAAATCAAGAGGGAGTTTGGCCACATGTTCTCTAACAAAAAGAAGATTTCTAGATGTTAAAAGTAGAATAAAAAATCCAACCTCAAAGATGTAATCAGAGGAATAGGTAACAGTGAGAAAAATGATTGTGTGGAGGATTTTATAAAGCTGATGACAATTTATTCTATAACAACATTATTTTTTGCTTCATTAGAAGACAATATACCACACTCATTTTTTCGATATGCAGATGATATTGAAAAAATAAAGAGCTACAGTTGGGCAGAAGCAATTCATGAAAAGTTGATGGATTCGATTAGGAAAAAATTGAGGACTCCCCATCTAGTCTTTGGATGTGTCGCTGCACTATCCGTAAGTGTCTATGTTTTCGTTTTGCTATTTACATAGCTATATTTATATAATATATCATATATTAAAAAAATCTTTTATGTTATTTATTTGTTTTTCAGTATTGGTTCTATCATGAAGAAATATTGGAATGAAAAGTTATATTGTATTCACAAACCAAAAGAGTACATATACTGTTAGCCAATTAACCTACTACAAACTCGGTAAGTACGTAAAACTAGCCTATAATATAGCTAACAAAATAGTAAGGATATATGCAAATAATATGTACGCCTAAAGCTATAATATATACGTCTAATACTCCCCCTCAAGTTGGAGCGTGAAGATTTCGAACGCCCAAATTGGATAGAAAAGACTGTAGTCGTAGAACAAAGCTGACTAAGAGTCGAGCTTGTTGAATAAAGTCGACTAAGAGTCGGACTTGTTGAATAAACAAAGCTGATTAAGAATCGAGCTTGTTAGAACGAAGCTGACTAAGAGTCGAGCTTGTTGATATTAATGTAACACTATGTTTGATCGAATAAACTGCTTTTTTCCTTGAAGTAGGAATCATGCTTACATCGATTTGAAACTAGCTTTAACACAAACTTGAACTTTGAAATTGAAAAACTAGAAGTAGTATTTGATGAGGTGAGTAGCATGCCAAGGATGTTTCAACTCGTCACCTCCAGGATGAGCTATCATGTAGGTTCCTTCCTTGACGACTCGAGTGACTATATAAGGACCTTCCCAGTTAGGAGATAGTTTGTTCTGCTGGGTCCTTCTACCCGTTGCCTCAATCTTTCTCAATACATAATCTCCAACTTGGAAAGACCTTGCCTTGACCTTCTTGTCGTGATAACTTTTAGTCCGCTGCTTGTAATTGACCATTCGGAGGTAGGCTGTTTCTCGCTTCTCGTCGATCAGGTCCAAGTCGATCAACCTGTTGGTGTCGTTCTGCTCTTGATCAAAGAAAGTCACTCTAGCAGTAGGGAATCTGAGCTCAGCAGGTGCCATGGCCTCTGACCCATATGTGAGAGCAAAAGGGGTTTCCCCCGTAGGCCCCCGAGTGGTTGTACGAACGCCCCGAAGAGCAAGGGGAGTTCGTCCAACCAATTGTTTCGTCGACCTACGAGCCCAGTCTTGAGCGAAGATAGAACAAGTTTGTTCTTTGCTTGACTTGCCCATTTCCTTGAGGATAGGCGACGAAGATTTCCAATGTTTGATTCCAACTCGCGTCATCTCTGCTTCGAAAGTCTGGGAGAACTGTAAACCATTGTCGGACACTATAGCTCGAGGAAAACCAAACCGACACCAAATGAAGTCATGAATAAAGTTGATAGCATTTTCCTCTGTGATGCGAGCTAATGGTTTGGCCTCAACCCATTTAGTGAAGTAATCTATGGCGACGATCACATACTTGCAGTTTCCTCGGGCGGGAGGGAAGGGTCCAATCAGGTCGACGCCCCACATGTCAAACGGCCAAGCTGCGATCACAGGAGTCTGCTCTGTTGTAGGTACATGGGGAAGGTTGGCAAACCTTTGGCATTGATCACATTGCTGAACAAAGTTGTGAGTGTCAGCTCTCGTGTGTGGCCGATAGTATCCCAACGTGATTAACTTGTCAGCAAGAGTCCTGGCCCCCGGGTGTCCACCACAAATTCCACTATGCACTTCGTGTATCAATAGGGCGACCTCTTGAGGGTGGATGCACTTTAGTAATGGTCGAGTATAAGATCTTCTGAACAGGTCGCCTCCTTGAATGACATACCTTGGAGCTTTCTTTTTGATAGCTCGAGCCTTCTTCTCGTCATCTGGCAGCTCTCCATTCTCTAAATATGCCTTCATTTCCTCGATCCAACACTTCCCTGAGTCCAATTTCTTGAGGGATCATCTATGCATTGAATTTTTACTCTTTCATGAAATTTGGACTTTCGAGG
Organism: Adenophora triphylla var. japonica; assembly: GCA_022495995.1. NCBI lineage: Eukaryota > Viridiplantae > Streptophyta > Magnoliopsida > Asterales > Campanulaceae > Adenophora > Adenophora triphylla. The sequence goes on along the minus strand of JAFEMH010004918.1, from coordinate 108,702 downwards.
AAGGAGATAGGTTCATCATGTGGTTCATCCGAAGTGGCTAACTTCGAGAGGAGGTCAGCTAGCTCATTGTCTTCTCGTCCAATTCTTTGGATCTCCCAGAATTCCAAATCTTTTATCAGTTCCTTCACCAGGTCGCAGTATTTAATCAGTGTGGCACTAAGTACCTCGTACTCGCCTCGACTGGTTGACTATCATTGTGAATCACGGTAGGCCATGATCTTAGTCGCTCCAAAACACGTGGCGTATTCTATAGCCGCTATCAAAGCTTCATATTCGGCACGGTTGTTGGAAGCATCAAACTTGAACCTTAGTGATTCCTCATACACAGTTCCGGACTACGGTTCAATTAGCACTATCCCAGCTCCACTGCTATTCTTGGTCGCCGATCCGTCCGAATAGACCTTCCAACAATCGACGGGTAAGGCTGATGGCGACACGGGACTCTAACTCCTTCCCTTTAGCCTTTTCTTTTGGAGCTCGCCGCTCGTCGTCTTCCTTGGTGAACGTAAGCTCGACCAAGAATTCGCCTAGAGCTTGAGCCTTCAACGCCTTTCGAGGTCGATACTCAATGTCAAATTCAAGAAGGGCAATTGACCAATTGAGAAGTCGACCCGAACTCTCCAGCTTGTGAAGAATTTTTCTAAGGGGGCATTTGTAAGAACCACAATTGGATGAGCCGAGAAATAAGCTCGCAGCCTTCCTTGAAGCCACGACTAGGGCATAAGCGACCTTCTCAGCATTGTAGTATCTCGCTCTCCACATCCGATAAGGCCTTGCGATGTAATATGCGGTTTTTGAAGCCCTTCATCCTCTCTAATCAACACCGCCGCAACCGACTTGTCTCCCACGGACAGATATACAAAATAGGGTCTCACCAGTGGTTGGGCTACTTAGCAAAGGTGGAGTAGCGAGGTAATCCTTCAATTGTTGAAACGAAGAATGACATTCGGTCGTCCACTCAAAATTTTTCGTCCCCCTCAATGCTTTGAAGAAGGGAGAGACCTCTCTCGCGACTTTGATATGAAGCGACCAAGAGCCGCTACCCTTCCGTTAAGTCGTTGCATCTCTTCGACACTGGTGGGAGCTTTCATGTCGACTAGCGCCTTGATTTTTCTCGGATTGGCTTCTATGCCTCTTTGAGATACCATAAATCCCAAGAACTTGCCACTGCAACTCCAAAGACACACTTACTGGGATTGAGCTTCATGTCGTTTGCTCGTAAATTGGCGAATGTCTCCTTCAGGTCGACTACGTGACTCCCGGTCTTAGTTTTAATGACCATGTCGTCAACATAAGCCTCCATATTTCGACCAATTTGTGAGGCAAAGACCTTGTTCACCATTCTTTGATAGGTAGCTCACCGCATTTTTAAGCCAAATGGCATCATGTTGTAGCAGTAAATGCCTCCAGCTGCTTGAAATGCCGTTTTCACAATGTCATCCTCGTGCATCTTTATCTGGTGGTATCCCGAGTAAGCATCCAGGAAACTGAGAGTAGAGTGGCCAGCGATGGAATCAACAAGCTTGTCAATTCTAGGAAGAGGATAGCTATCCTTTGGGCAAGCTAGATTGAGAGTAGTGAAGTCGACACACATCCGCCACTTGCCATTCGATTTCTTCACCATGACCACGTTGGCCAACCACGTTGTATGAGTGGCCTCTTTGATTATCCTGCACTCAAAAGTTTTTGTACCTCGGTTTTATGGCCTCTTCCTTGTCGCGAGCAAAGCTTCTCAATTTTTGGGGTCTAGGCTTTATGGTCGGGTTGACTTCCAGTCTGTGAACAGCGACCTCCTCCTTGATTCCCCTCATGTCCTCTACCCTCCATGCGAAGACATCGTTACTTTCCTTGAGTAGCTCGATGATTTCTGCTCGCTCCTCAACTGATAGCTGCTTCCCAATCTGAATTTTTTGGTCGGGGTAGGAAAAGTTGGTGATTACTGACTCTAACTCGTCCACAGCTTCTAGCTCTGGTCCATCTCTGAATTGTAGAGTCTCCACTATGATTTCCCTGACCTTTTGTCTTTCCTCAGCTCCCAAGTGTGGAGCCTCCTCAGCTATCATATCATCAAGCTTGTCTGCAACCTCGCTGGTGGTGGTGGTGGCCCCCGAGTTATTGTCGATCTGGAGGCATAGGTTGCGTATGATGACTTGGTCGACCATAACTACATACGAATCGACCTCAGTGGTGTTAGAGTGACGTGTCGACTCAAGCATGACCTCGTAATTTGAGTGATAGGTCGACTCTTCCACGTTGGTGATTGTTGACAACGGGTAGTTTTGGTGGCCGATCGGGACAGCCTTCAAGTAACCGTCGGCAGTCTCGATCTCTAACTCCCTTTTCTTTCTTTCTCTTAGAACATGATCCGAGATAAGCACGGCGTGCCTTGTACGCAACCTACTCCGGCAGGTGTGGGGAACTTTACTCGCCGGTGAGGAATTGATGCTACCATTCCAAGAGCGACACTGTCCGGGGAATTCCAAGTATGGCGGCATAGTCACTATTTACATCAATTACGATAAATTGTACCTTCGAGACAATCCTGAGGGGGTGCTGGCCTAGGTCGACGTCGAGCACTATCTGGCCTTTAGCATCAACTCGGTGGTTGGTGAAGCCCTCCAACCTGCCATCATATCTCTCCAACTGTTCATCATTAAGACCCATCTCCTTGAAAGTTTTTGTAAAACAAAATATCCTTGCAGGCCCCGTGTCGACTAAGAGTACGCTCGTCGTACATCCATCAATGAGACCTGGGATGACGAGAACTTGCTCCCTAGCCGCCATATTAGTTGCCATTTCATGGGGGTAGAAGCTGATCGCTTCATCTCTTACTTCTCTCCTTGGAGGCACATGTGGGGCCTTATTGAGCTGGAAGATCTTGTGCTTGATGGCCGTGTTGCTCGCTTGTTCAGTGATGACCCCCAGGTTTAGTCTAGGTTGCCTAGGTCCTTGTTGCCCACCCTTTGGCCGCTCACCTCCTCCAGGCTTGAGGTCTCTTCGCATAAGCTTCGAGTCTCCCCTGGTCGACCATTCTCTGGATGATACGCTTTAATCCCAGGCAATCCTCTGTGAGATGACCAGTGTCTTTGTGGTAGTCGCAGTACTTGTTGTTGTCCCTCCTAAACTTGTTGCCTGGATTCATTGGGACTGGAGGAGCCGTTTCGACGGCATTCAAAATCTCAGGTTCGACTCACCGTGAGGGAGTGAAAGCTTCGGGCACCTTCTCTTTGCCCTAGTTCTCGTTCTTTCCATTTTTATTGTTCCCCCATTCTTGTTGGAGTCCTTTTTATCATCGGTGACTTCAACCTTGGGGCTCTTTCCCTTCTTCTTTTCTTTCCTTTCCTCGACGGAGCGACATTATACACCTTTTCAAACAACTCTGTCGAGTTGTGACCGTCGGGCTGTGAGCTCGTAGTCCATGTCTTCCGAGGAAATACCACTTCGGAAGCAATTGATTACCTCCCCGTCCGTGATGTCCTCTTCAATCTTGTCGACCATTTCTTTGAACTTGGTGAAGTAGCTCATGGAGCTTTCGTTTTGGCCTCGCACCAAGTTGTTTAAATCGATCACCGTCACTTTCCGAGCTCGGCGAGAAGCGATCTAGGAACTTGGTCCTCGAAGCATGTCCAAGTGGTTATGCTACCCAGACTACCCGAAACCATTAAACCATGTCAAAGCTGCTCTGTGAGGGTACTTACGAGGGCTTTGCACATATTGTCGTCTTCATTGGCGACAAAACACATCGTGGCCTCCAAGTGTGCTATGTGGCTTCTTGCATTGGTGGAACCAGAATACTTCTCTAGAAGGGGCAACACGAAACTAAGGGGAGGTCGACTATCTCTCGGTTCCTTGGAAAGTGGTCGAAGAGCAAAGTCAATTCGGTCGACCTTTCCAGCATCCTTTTCTTCTCCTCCTCCCATTGCTCAAACTTCTTTTCATCAACAACCATTCTCTCGGCATCGGTCTTTCATCTCTGGAGGGGGCAGCATTTGACCTCCGGCCCTCACTCTGGGGGAGTCATCCGTCTACTCCTCCTGTCTTTATGGGAATTGGTCCTTTCTGATCTTATTGGAGATCTATGTCTGCATTTCTTTGAGGCGACTCCGCGCCTCTCGGCACCAATGGCGATCGGCGCCCTGTTATCTCCATGTGGCGACTGCGCCTCTCTGTCTTATAGGCGACTGCGCCCGTTCTCGTCTCTATGGGACCACGATCTCTCGTGTCCGTGCTGGAGAAATATGCTGTTTACGTTGGTACATTAACCGAGTCCTCAATCGATTGAGCCTCCTGCTCCCTGTTTCTGTTGAGGCTAGCTCTTAGGTCGTTACTCGGCACATGAACAATTGTAGGAGCTCGCTGAACTATCCTGTCTTCGCCATTCTGCCCCACACCTTCATTTGGCCTAGCACTCCTGGCCTGCTGCCTGTTGGAGACTTGGGAGGGAGCAATCCTTTCTGAGCGTACGTCGGCCTGCTCTGCCTCCTCCATGGCTATCAAGTCAGCCAAGATTTGAGCTCGCTCTAACATCATTTCCTTCTTGCTCATGGGGTTGGTGGAGGGACACTGCCTGTTTCCAACATTCACCTGAGCATTTGGACGCTTTGGAGGAGGTGGAACTTCTTGCCCATCCATATGTCTTTTCCCTCTCCTTGTGTCAGGCAATCCCCTGCCGTCAACGACACTAGTAGAGCGTGTGGCTCTACCATGAGGACGATTTGGTGGGGGAGGAGGCAAGTTCAAGTTTTCAGCATTTGCGTTCATGTTGTTGTTGTTTACTTCGTCATGCCCAAGTGAAGCCTCGGATACGTGTCCTTCTGAAGTCACCATTGTTGCAGGTTGATGGAGTTTTCGAGGTCAAGTTTAAAGCACTTTCCGCAATGGAACCAAACGTCTTTGCCGCAGAAATGTGCTTATCAATCTTCCTCCACGTGGCAGGACTGATCACCTGGCTTCTTGACCTGAAAACAGAACCCACGACTAGCCGGATGTGTCTCCGGCGAAGACGCTCGGGCGTGAGAGTAAGATAACAGTTGTATAAAGCTCAAAATGTATTGAATAATGAACTCAGAATACAAAATGGCAGTTACCTTTCACCGTTTGGTAGTGATGAAGTATTTATAGACAAGAGTGGTGTAATTTTGGGGAGGCGACATATGCTCCGAGATTATAGCGGCAGTTACTTGATTGTGGGAACGTGTCTATAACGGCCCCTGATTTGTAGGGATGTGGTTATGAGAATTGTTCAACCAAATACGCCTTCAAGTATCAAGTCGTCACTTGTTAATTTAGGTCGAGGTCGCCATTCGAGGAATGGTCGACCTGACTGTCGGGTAGAGCATGGTTCGTACCCGAGTTATAATATGGATTCTGAGGTCGGACTAAGTTAAGTCGGGGCCTGGTGAGCCGGACCATGGGCTTAGTCGATGGATCCTTGAGATGGGCTTTGGGCCCTGTTTTGATTGGGCCAGCCTTATTGAGAATGTGGAAGTCCAGGCTGTCCGTGATTGGGCTTTACTCGTTTGGCCCAACTCGACACTTTTGGTATGTTCAAGTATATACTTCCATTTAATAATATATTTTAAAATAATTATTTTTTAAAAAGTGTTATTTCTAAGCTACTTTAAATTATAATAGAAAAGCAAGTTATTTTTTATAATTATTTAAAGTAATGAATTTCGAATTTAATTTAAATTAATAGAAAGTATTTTTAAACTTGACACAAACAAGGTGTTAGACTAGTGGTTTAGTTCAAGATTTCATATACAAAGGTCCCAAGTTCGAATCCAATCACTCTTATTTTGGCTAAAATTACAAATTAAACACGTTAAACTTAAACTGGGTTGGGCAAAGAGGCGGGCTGGCGGGATGGGCAATACGGGCCTAAAAGCCCGGCAGGCTTGGCCCGGCCTGTTGGCCAAAATCAAGGATCCGGCCCGCTGCAAGGAGGCAGGCTGGGCTAGGCAGGCCAGCGGACTGGCGGGTCACGGGCTGGCGGCCAGCGGGCTGTCCATGGGCTTGGGCCCATAATGTTCATCATCATCTGCCATGCAAGGAAATGAGAATAATTTAAGTTTGGAGGATTTTCACAATGGATTCTTAGGATAGGATATGGTCAAGAAAAGGCAAGAACAAGAGGAGACGTAGACGAAGCGGAATGGGTAAAAATATCAAAAGAAATACTTTTAGATCCTACCGAAAAACCAATTGAGGATATATTCAATTCCACTTATCCAGATTTTGGATGTAGGAAATTTGACCTCGATTACTTGACAAACAGAGCCATTTTAACTCCAAGGAATGAGGTCATGGACGAAATAAACTCATACATAATGGATTTGGTGGATTCTGAGATGAAAGAATACCTTAGTTATGACACAATTGACATGTCATCTGAAAGCACTTCGAATCATGAAATGTTGTATCCTGTTGAATTCCTTAATAACTTAAAGTTCACCGGTATACATAATCATACTCTGCGGCTTAAGATTGGAATACCTATTATATTGCTTCGAAATGTCAGCCCAAGTTAAGGTCTTTGCAATGGCACGAGACTTATTGTGAAGCAACTAGGTAAAAGAGTTATTGAAGCTACCATCATTTCTGGATCAAATATTGGGGATAAAGTGTTAATTCCTAGGATTACATTAACAGCCGCAGAAGGAAAACTTCCTTTTGTCTTAAGAAGGAGACAATTTCCTGCCAGAGTTTGTTATGCAATGACGATAAACAAGAGTCAAGGACAAACATTGGGAAATGTTGGTTTGTATTTGCCCCAACCAGTGTTTAGTCATGGACAATTGTATGTCTACAGCTACTCTAGGGTGAAGACACCAGACGGACTGAAAATTCTATGCTTAGAAACAGATGATGAGTACAAAGGTTGGACTAAGAATGTTGTGTACAAAGAAATTTTTGATAAATTATGTTATTAATAATTTTCAGTTAGCAAATGTCTTTTTAACAATGCAATTTATGTGCCTTAAACATTGTTGGCAGTACAAATAATTTATAATAATTATTTGAGTATTATGAACCTTATTCAATTCATACGTATGAAACATGTAATGTTATTGAATCAAAAGCAAGTTACTTTTACTGCCGAATGAGGGTTATTTTTTATGTTTCTTCACAATTTTTTCTCTATATCTCCTGATGTCTCCATCCTGCCATCGTCATTTGCCAAGAAATATCTTACCATGACATGCCAAGGATAGTGTAAGACCCGTATAAGGTGACTTTATGTGTTACTCTTTATGTCTATTTAACTTTACAATTTACTTTTGATATTCATTATATTCTAAATTTTGTATTTTAATTTTGAACTTAGTTCGATTATGTTTCTTACTTAATTTTAATCTTTTCATCTTAATTTTGTTCATTCACATATGGATACTTTGTAACAGATAAAAAAAAGAATCAGTAAAAGACTAATTGCCAATAAAAGAAAAGGAAATTTACGCCCATTCAAGCATGTAACCATCAAACATAATATTCTAAACATATTCGCATTACATTAAACATAATAAGAACCCCCAAAATATCAAATTGCGAACAAGTTTGATAACCTCTTTGGACCCCCACCCTAAACAACATACTCTAACCTTTAGAAACAAAAACATAATCACCATATCCATCCCCTCCAACCACTAAAACTTTTGAGAAAAACAGAAAAGAAAAGGAAACAACCTCCTAGCCACCTACATCTAAAAACCATTGGAATAACCATTTGACAGACCATTGGAATAACCATTTGACAGATTGTGACTTGGAACGACCGGCGCTGCATCAACTACGGGATCTCCATCGACCAGAGGACTCACAGCCACCATTGGTTCCGCAACCAGCCGATTAACTTCTACAAAACTAACAACCCGATCATTAATTCCATTCACTGAAATTTTTTCACTCTTGAAAAAAAAGTATAAAATCATCTCATTGCCCCCTCCCCTTAACTCCATCATGCAAAATTCATCATAATAACCCAATAACAAGTCGAAAATGGTAGACCTTCCAAGCCCTACACTCAGTATGGCAACATCAGGACGCAGAAAATGGACATAAGTATTGAACTTTATAGTCATGTCTTTAGCACTCACATACTCATCAGATATGAACATGAAAGATAATGTCCCATTTCCCCCTTCATCATCAACAAGTCGATCAGGGAAATTATCAGCCACATTAAAAATATCTAACTGCTCAAACATCTGATTAGAGGATCTACGAAGCACAAACCTAACTTCATTAGCCCTCCTATCCACTACTACATATTTAGGAACCTCACTATAAATGTCAGGAGTGCGGAAGACAATAGTGTTTGAACTTAGAAGATGAAGCTGTGGATTAACAGCTAGATTCATCTGAGGAGCAGGAACAGAGGCCATTTGCTAAGACTAGAGTGATTGAGAAAATAGTTCTTTTCCGTTTAAGAACAATAATAAGAACATACCAGGTACTTATAACCGCTGAAGAATGAGAATAAGTTTATAAATCAACCCAAAAGATACCATTTATTCAATAGACATGACTGTTAACTGACAAATTTAAACCTCTCCATATTCTATAATTAACACACAGAAAAACCTAATTTTAAACTACAACCTAAGTCATCAAATCAAATCATAATAATAAACATTTCTACACAATGAATAACATAATGGGAAGGTAGTAATGATACCTGTTCAATTCCATCAGTTGTGCTTGAATCGCCGTGATGGTTAGACAAATTAAATTCCGCTTTCCAATTTATCGTCTGCAAAAAAAGAAAAAAATTGCTAAAAATGAAGAAAAACAAACCTCCATAAGCGATTGATTAAAAACAACCATCATTGCACTGTGAGGAAAATTAATTCCACACAATTACAAGCTGACAATGTAGAGTAGAGGAAGGTCTAGGCGGCGCATCGACGTCAACTGAGAAGACAATATGAGCTAACTCATCTCTTGCGGAGGCGCCACCTAACGATCTTCATAGTTTCAATTAAGCCCCTCATAATTTACACACAATCCATAATATCCCCCTCTCAAATATAAATAACAATATGGTATTTAACTATGTACGAATGAGAAAATAACCCTTCTTTAAATATATTTTACATAAAAGTCACCGAAAATGTAATCCCCGTGCGAAGCACGGGCTTAATCCTAGTAGGTTGAAAGTTGAACCGAATAACAAGAAAGAAGAAGAAAAACAACAAGAAAAAATTGTTAATGCTAAAAAAGTCCAAAAATTAAACAACATGTTCCTGCTACGGAAGCTCACCCTTCTTTTAATAGTATTTTCAATGCGACAACCAAACACATTGATGAAAAAATAGTCCACCAATACAATATGATGTTGGCATTTCAAGGTTTTAAGTAAGTAGTTATTCATCTATTTTAATAACATTTTAATTAATAATTATGTTGAGACTCATATATTTATATAATTTTAAGTATTTTTTTTTCAGTGACATAAATACTAGACTAACAAACAAAAACATTACAGCATTGTTAGTCTAGTATTTATGTTACTGAAATAAATAATACTTAAAATTATATTGTAGTAATCCATTTTCCCTTTTTCTAGCAGAAAATTCATATTTGCCTGGGTGACCTTTCTTAGGGCGCAACGTGTTATAGAACCCGTACTCTGCGTCCTCTGTATCAAACACCAACAATGTCTAATGCTTTGCACGATTTTCACTATGAACTATGTGAATTAGAATTAAGATGAACATTTTTCTGTCCTTGCGAAATTGCTTGAAAGGTACATCAATTTGTTTCTTGACAGTGTCTTTGGACCATTCATTTATTAGATAGATCTGCAAAGTAAAATATATCTCTTAATATTTTTTAATAGACTAAAAGAAAAGAAAAAAAATCATATCTACAAAATAATACTTATATGCATTTGTTTATACCGATACATTTGCTGTAATTACTCCCAATGCTTTGTTGGATGGTGAGGATTTATCCACAATGTCTCTGTGCTTCTCAACCACTATTGACAAATATCCATCACACATGTCAAAAAATATTATGAAACAATTGAGAACTTAACAAAAACAATCGTGAACTTAAAAAACAAACAAATAATCAACATAATGCGTCCTCAGATGCCCCGTCATGTGCTATTTGATATAAATGCTCAACGCTGACATAAACGAATTCTTTTACCCATGCACTCCCTCTGCAACATAATTAGTTTATACATACATATATATAAATATAAATATATGAGTGTCAACATAATTATTAGGTAAAATGTTATTAAAATAAATGAATGACTAATTACTTAAAACCTTGTAATGCCAACATTATACTGTATTGGTGGACTGTTTCTTCATCAATGTGTTTGGTTGTTAGACTGAAAATACTATTGAAAGAAGGGTGAGATTCCTTAGCAGGAACATGTTGTTTAATTCTTGGACTTGTTTAGAATTAGCAACATTTTCTTGTTGTTTTTCTTCTTCTTTCTTGTTATTCGGTTCAATTTTCAACCTGTTTAATTGATGAGTTGGTATCTGAAAGCCAAATGCATCATCAATAACCTTTTTTTTCTTGTTCATTCCTTCACATTTTTATCATTGAACGCATCTCCTCGGTTTTAGTTTTAGCGTTAACCTGCTCCTTTCTCATATTCTCCATCTCCTCTTTTAAATTTCTTCTTTTTAGTAGCATGTGAATTCTCCATTTTTTATCTCATCAATCTTTGTAATTTCAATTTATTTCAACAATTTTTTCACAACATTCAATTCTTCATAAGCAGTGTTAAACATCTCATCATTGTTGAGTGTGGTATTCTTTTTCATTGTGGTCAACTAATTTTCATAATCAATCTTTAAACGATTGATTTCATTTTCTCTTTCCACTTCTTTCGATTGATTTTCTTTCATCTTTTTCTCTAAATTTTCAATTCTCAAAGTAGCTTTCTTCAATTTTCTTAGAAGCTCTTAATTCCCAACATCATTTGTGGCTATCAAATTATTGTATTTTCTTTGAAGCTCCTCATTATCATCAATCAACTTTTCCTTTTCATTTTTGAGATCTTTGATCTCAGATTAGTATCTTTTCTCCATGCTTGATGGTTCATTTACATTATTTTCAGCTTTTTGGGTCCAGTGAACACATCTGAGAAGTTGAAAATCAACATTGTTGTCTCTGAAGTCGGGCATTTACGGAAAATTCCAATTACTCAAAGTGTTTTCAGAGTCTTGGGAAAGAACAATTTTCTTTGGTTGATCGTTTTCTTTTTCGTTAATTAAAATTACATCTTCTAAGAAAACCTATTTAAAAAAAGAGTCAAAATCAGTTTAAATAAGTAAAAGTATTGTTAACGTCATTCAATTTAAGTTCACAGATGTTTTAAAAATATTGTATTCAGTTTTTAAACTTATCTATAAAAAGCAATTGAGAGATTTAGTTCACAGTTGTTTAATTTAAACAACCGTGAACATAATAAAAACCACAGTGAACTTAAGAAAATTAAAGACATTTACTTATTATAATTGATTCTAAAACTTAATATTATTAAAACATCTGTGAACTTAAGAACTTAGTTGTGTAAAATCTTTGTAAAAGCAATGTCATGAAAAAATTAAATCACTCACAATTTTTGCTGACACTTGAGATGAAATGGTTTGATTTGACAGACCTTTTTCCATATCGTTTTATTCTTTATCTTCTTAATTTCTACTCATTTCTTCATTCACTCCCTCTTCTTCAGTCTATTCAAAAATTGTAAACATTTGATTTTCATCTTTGGTTAGAATCAATTTTTTCTCAAGAATCTATTTAAGAAAAAAGAAAAATATCATGGAAACACCTGTAAACTTAACAAAAACAATTGTAAACTTAATGTAAAAAACTTACATCATTACCAATCAAACAATCAATATACTTTGCCTTGAATTGGCAAGCTTTAAGAGCAATTCCCATTTCATAAATCTAGGAAGAATCCTCGTGTATGCTTATATAACCAATACTGGAAAATAAATAAATAACATGAAATATTTTTTGAATATATGATATATTATATAAATATAGCTATTTAAATAGCAAAACGAAAATAAAGACACTTGCGGATAGTGCAGCGACTCATCCAAAGACTAGATGGGGAGTCCTAATGTTTTTCCTGATCGAATACATCAACTTTTCATGAATTGCTTCTGCCCAATTGTAACTCTTTATTTTTTTCAATATCATCCACATATCGAAAAAACGAGTGTGGTATAAAGTCTCACGATAAAACAAAAAATAATGTTGCCATTTAATAAACTGTAATCAGTTTTACAAAATCCTCCACACAATCATCTGTCTCACTGTTACCTATTCCCCTGATTCCATCTTTGAGCTTGGATTTTTTCTATTCTACTTTTAATATCTGAAAATCTTCTTGTTGTTAGATAACACTAGTACAACACCCGTGCGTTAAACGCACGGTCAAAAAACTTTAACAAATCGCATGAACCAAATAAAAAAAGTTACAATAAATATAGATATTATTGTAATTTTTTTTAAATAAACGTTATTCATCAAAAATATATTTCAGCCCAACCTGGCCCATTATAAAGACCACATATATTTTAGCCAAATTGTTCACATTATAATCATCAAGCCCTTAATAGTATATTTGTAAAAAAAAAAACCATTTTATCCCAATATGACCATCTAAATAGAAACTTATAATCCCAAAACATATATTCTACAAAATGTAATACTATGTACCATTTTGAAAAAAATGTTTCATATTAAATGAATTAATTATTCCCTCCTTTCCTAAATGAATGTCGATTTTTTTTTCAAATTTGCTTTTGATCAATCGAAAGGAAATGTGAGATAAATTTTTTTGACACTCATTTAAAGATGGAAGGAGTATTTTTTAGAAAAATAAATATTCTAACTAATTTGCCATTAATTAATAAAAACAACAAACATATAAAATAAAAATTAAAGTCACACAAGTAATTTTGGCCCAAACGGCCTGTTGTAAGGTACAAGCCCACTTATAAAACTAATGGATTAAAAAATCACTTGCCATATAAATAGTTTTTATAAATCTAACTTAATGGTACATATTTTTGGCGCTCCCTCTCTTCTCTTAACTCGCTGCCGCTCTTTCTCTCACTCTTCTCTCTCTCTCTCTACTCGAAAACCATAATCTGGCTGCATTAAATGGCCAAAATCATTCATATATACATATATATATACATACGTATATACATATATATATATATATATATATATATATATATATATATATACATACATATATATATATATATATATATATATATATATACATATATATATATATATATATATATATGTATGTATATATATATATATATATATGTATATATACATATATGTATGTATACATACATATATGTATGTATATATACATATATGTATGTATACATACATATATGTATGTATATATACATATATGTATGTATACATACATATATGTATGTATATATACATACATATATGTATACATATATGTATACATATATGTATATATATATGTATACATATATGTATATATATATATATATGTATATATATATATGTATATATATATGTATATATGTATATATATATATATGTATATATGTATGTATATATGTATATATATATATGTATATATGTATGTATATATGTATATATATATATGTATATATGTATGTATATATGTATATATATATATGTATATATGTATGTATATATGTATATATATATATGTATATATGTATGTATATATGTATATATATATATGTATATATATATGTATATATATATATATGTATATGTATATATATATATGTATATATATATGTACATATATATATACATATATATATATATATATACATATATATATATATATATATATATATATTGATCTTTGCGAGGAATTGTGCTTATCAGTAATCCTCCACGTGGCAGGACCAATCACCTGGCTCCTTGACCTGAAATCAGAACCCACGACTAGCCGGATGTGTCTCCGGCGAAGACGCTCGGGCGTGAGAGTAAGATAATAGTGTATATAGCTCAAAATGTATTGAATAATGAATTCAGATAACAAAATGGCAGTTACCTTTCACCGTTTGGTAGTGATGAAGTATTTATAGGCAATAGTGGTGTATTTTTGGGGAGGCGACATGTGCTCCGAGATTGTAGCGGCGGTTATTGGTCGTGGAAACGTGTCTATAACGGCCCCTGATTTGTAGGGATGTGATTATGAGAATTGTTCAACCAAATACGCCGGCAAGTGTCAGGTCGTCACTTGTTGTTTAGGTCGAGGTCGCCATTTGAGGAATGGTCGACGGCCCGACAGGTAGAAGCATGGATCGTACCCGTATTGGAGCGTGGATAGTGAGGTCGGACTAAGTTAGGTCGGGACATGATGGGTCGGACGTTGGGCTTAGTCGACTGATATGTGAGACGGGCCGTGGGCCTTGCATTGATTGGGCCTGGCCCCCTTGATAGGCTGGGGCAATAGTTGCTTTGAGGATTGGACTTTGCTTACTTGGCCCAACTCGACACTTTTGGTATGTTCAGTGGCCCCCAACTTTCGAGTTGACTTTGTCGACTTGGAAGTTAAGAAGATCTTTGATGAGAATTACTTCACTCGTAGGTCGCTGCTAGTTTTTGAGGTAGGTCGACCATCATGACGTGGCACAATCCTGGACGTTGGCGATGAACGGTCAGATCGGAACGAGCGCCGTTTTCTTGTCATCATTGCTACTCTGACGCTTGGTAGTCCTTCTCGAAAACCGCTTCGGATTTTAATTTTGGAAAATCAATTTTGAATTTCTTTTCCCCTTCCAAATTTAGGAAAATATAAATACTCAGAATCCCCTTCAGATTCGAATTCTTACCGTCTTCAAACTCTCCTTCTCCGGCGATAATTGCGGAATTGCGGCAGGATTTAATCCAAGTTCACGACTTCAGCAACGAACTCCCTTTTACGTAATCAATTAAGGTATTTCCCTTGTATATTTTCTTTAGGGTTTATGATTACATTTACACTTTCGCCGTGGCTAGAACCTTCCGTAGTGAACCTGGTACTTGGTATGGGTCTTTGCACATTAACCGTAGGGTGTATAAGAACGTGAACGGTGAGTAGAAGAGCTGTCTTTGGGTGAATGCGCCTCTATCTTGACTAGGTGGGAGTTGAATTTCAGTGAGATAGGTTTGCCTGTTGTAGGGGACGCTGAAATTCTAGTAGTCGATGATTCAAATATCGTCACTTTCCATATGTTCCATGAACTACTCGACCATATCACCTTTTTTTATGTTAGGGACGTCCATAAACCTTCCTTCCTTAACAATAGAATAGGTTTTCCAGGGGAGTCTAGGTCGCCCTTAGGTAGGTCGACTGAATGTGATCATAGGGATCGACTCCCTGCTTCCTCTTTTGTTTGTACAGATATGACGACTCAAGGTGGAGTTGCAGCTTCAACTTCTTCAAGTCCTCGAATAGTGGATGCGTTTGGCTCCTCTGTTGTACCGGGGAAGAATGAGAGAGGATATATACCCAGTAGGCCTCTTCGAGGAAAGAAAAATATGGAGTCCCGATATGACATGGTTTATGATTTCTGTGGAGTAAGTAGAGCGGATTATAGGGTAACCATCTTTAGTAAGGCGGATTTTATGGCTAAGTTCCGTACCAGCTTCACTACTGATGCCACTAGGGTGGCCTTCTTTTATGGACAGTTTGAGGCGGGGTTGAGGTTGCCATTGGATCCCTTCATCAATGAATTCCTTGAGTGTATGGATGCTCTTCCTCTCCAGCTTGGGGCCAACACCTGTAGGGTCCTGATATGTTTTGCCATGGTATGTAGATTCCTAGGCCATGAGCCCTGCATGAGAGTTTTCAAGGAGTTCTTTGCTCCTAAGCTCGACAAGGCTGATTGGGGGATTAGCACTCCTTCTAAACCCAACTCCCCAAAGCTATTTGCCAATCTTCCCAATAAACATAGCGGTTGGAATTCCCATGTGGTAGTTGTAGAGAGTAGGCTGGGATGGGAGTTCCCTTTGCCAAATAACGAGTGCCGACGTTATTGACGAGGAGAATTACTGGGAGCCTCCATGGCACCAAACTTTGTATAGGAAACTGTGCGCATTGGTCAAGAAAGGGCCCATTAGCTGGGAGTTGCTAGGGACGACCAAGTACAACTATATCCAGGCTGGAATGATGCCTGGGGATGGAGTGGTAGAACCCCTTGTTCCTGTGTTGAGAGGCCAGGTATATCCAGACTGGGTTACTCATTCCTTGGGTAGGTTGAAGGAGAACTGTCAATTTTGTCAGAAGAACGAAAATTATTGCAAAGACCACGGAGAGCATATTGGTGGTAAGGGTTTACTTGACCTGCATTCATTAGCTCGTCCACTGTTAACTTGCATAAGTAACTTATTATTGGCACATAGAGTTATTTTGAGCTGCATACACAACTCTTAGCTCGTCCGTTGCCTGCTCGTATGTAGAACTAGTTAGCTCGTACATAGAACTATTTCGAATTGCAACTCTGTACTTATCAAATTGCCTGCTCGTATGTAGAATTAGTTAATTCGTACATAGAACTGCTTTGAATCGTATCAATTACCTCGCCAATTGTTTACTCGTAGAACTGTTTAGCTTGTACATAGAACTGCTTTGAATTGACGAGCTAACACTTGATTACTTTGATGTCGTGTATTTTTAACTCCCGAACAAGAAGCGAACATGGTGCGTATTGTTGGAGTTTCTGATAAGAAGAAAGCCAAGAGGGCTCATGGGGCTGCCAATGCTAAGGCGAGCAGAGAGAGAGATAAGCTGCTGCGAGAAACAATCTGCTCCCAAAGGATGTTGCTGGAATGATCCCAATGGAAGAGGTTGAGCTGGAAGACCCTTTGCAGAGTGGTACCCAATCCAATGATGCTAATGAAGGGGGTGACGAGTCCCACAGGTCAGTTAGGGCAAGTCTGAGCTCCGACCCCAATCAAGATGCCAATGTGGAGACCTCTGGAGCTAGGATGGCGGGGGCTAGCCCTTTACAGGTTGTCAATGTTGATGATGATGACATGGAGGAAGATGAGGACGATCGTCCTCTGAGCTCGAAGAAGAGGTCCCGATCTGAGAAGGGAAAGTCTGTGTCTTCGAGCCAATTGCCTCCACCAACTTCCTCTCCCCCTAGTAAAGAGTCTCTGGATGAAAAGATGAGGAGGTTGAGTGACGTTCCTCCACTAGCAGGGGTCAACAGCTTGAGCCGCCGTTACCCCGATATGAGCCTGGGCCAAGTTATTGTTAGGAGGGCAATAGATGTCGACCTCCTAGCTCATTTCGCCGATAAGGGGATCACCCCCGAGGAATTTTCAGCTCGTTCTGGGATGGCTCATTGTGAGGTAATTTCTCGCT
This sequence comes from Adenophora triphylla var. japonica, assembly GCA_022495995.1. Lineage (NCBI taxonomy): Eukaryota > Viridiplantae > Streptophyta > Magnoliopsida > Asterales > Campanulaceae > Adenophora > Adenophora triphylla. The sequence goes on along the minus strand of JAFEMH010004918.1, from coordinate 91,316 downwards.
TTCCTTTTCAGTCTAGTCGCTTGCTCTTTTACTCGACCAACTTAACTTCCGAGCTAACTCTTCCTTGATTTCCTTTGATGCAGAATCTTACTATGGTCGAGCAAGTTAAATGCTCTTGGAGGGCCTCCATTGAGAGGGAGAGTCAGGATCTTAAAGACTTATCCAAGAAGTCCCAAGAGCTGTCTGAGCTAAGGGAAAAATTTAATGACTTGGACAACTCATACGACGCCACGGAGATGGTCAAGAAAAAGCCTTGGTAGATCTTGAAGCTCGCCGAGTCCAAGCTTCAAGGAGGCGGAGGTAGAAAGAGATGCCGAGAAGAAGGAGTTGGGAAAACTCGGACCGAGCCGGCAACAGCTTCAAGCTTCAAGGAGAAAGACACTTTCTTAATCGAGCCGCAGAAGAGGGCCGACTTGAACGGGAAAATGGCAAGAAGCACCTTCCAGCCGCTGTTACCGGCCGCTAAGGATCTTCGAAGCCGCCATTGATAAATTCAAGGAGAGCGATGAATATTATAATACCATTGTATCCAAAGCTCAAGACTTTCTGGAGGTGGGCAAAAGGCATATGGCGCGCCGGGCCTTAGTAGATCCCACGGCTGAAGTTACTCTCGAGCAGTTAGCTCGTTGGTTCTCTGAATCCCAATATGACATGACGGCCCATGGTGGACACTCCATGGTTCCCTATCTTGAGAATGATTTGGCTTTCATCGCTCAGGAAGACCAAGAGGACGGCTGTGAGAAGTGGGAAGCTCCCCCAATTACCGAGAGAAATTTTGATGTTGTTTTGCAAGAGCTTGAAGACGCCGCCACTATGGAAGAAGAAAGTGAGCAGGTATATTCAGAGTCGGGTAAACCTTTAGACCCTCAGCAACAAGGAGAGAATGGGGAAGGTCGAGCTGCTACTGACGACCAAACTGATGCTGGCCTGGACCCTTGAGTCATTTGTTTGAATTGTAATGAACAAGTCTTAAACAATATTTTGCTTTTTTGTTTTGAAATTTATTTGAATGCCTTGGCCCAGTTTTTGGGAGGCATAGAAACATGTAATCATACTTTTGCAAGTCTCAGCCCGCTTTTGGGAGACTTAAACATGTTTAATCTTAGCTGACTTCATATCCTTGTATGTTTCATGCCTTTAATTTCAGCATATATATGTCGAGCTAGATATATTAAGGAAGAGTCGACCTAAGCCTTGTAAGAATTCAGAAACGAGGTTGATTTAAGGTCGAACCTGTTTAGAGATGGCATAGGGTAGAGCTCATTAGAACGAATTCGACCTTGGATCGGACTTGTTATGAGACTAAAAGGCGACTAAGAGTCGGGCTAATGTGTACGAAGTCGACGTTGAGTCGGACTTGTTAAAAGACTAAAGCTGACTAAGAGTCGAGCTAATTAAAACAAAGTCGACTATGAGTCGGACTTGTTAAAAGAATAAAGCTGATTAAGAATCGAGCTCATAAGAACGAAGTCGACGTTGAGTCGGACTTGTTAAAAGAATAAAGCTGATTAAGAATCGAGCTCATAAGAACGAAGTCGACGTTGAGTCGGACTTGTTAAAAGAACAAAGCTGATTAAGAATCGAGCTCATTCGAACTAAGCTGACTGGGAGTCGAGCTAGTTAAAACCAGTATTGCACAACATTGGTCGAACAAAACAGCATTCTTATTGAAGTACGAACACGCTTACATTAATCTGAAAACTAGAACTAAAACAAGCTTGAACTTGGAAGCTGAAAACTAGAAGTAGTATCTGATGAGGTGAGTGGCGTGCCAAGGATGTTTCAACTCTTCTCCCCGTGATGAGCTATCATGTAGGTTCCTTCCTTGACGACTCGAGTGACTATGTAAGGACCTTCCCGCTGGGAGACAACTTATTTTGCTGAGTTCTCCTTCCCGTTTCTTCAATCTTTCTCAACACGTGGTCTCCTACTTGGAATGATCTTGCCTTGACCTTCTTGTCGTGGTAACTTTTAGTTCGCTGCTTGTAGTTGACCATTCGAAGGTAAGCAAGCATCATCTCGCTTCGTCGACTAGATCCAAGTCGATCAATCTCGTTGATGTCATTCTGCTCCTGATTGAAGAAAGTCACTCTAGCAGTAGGAAATCTGAGCTCAGCAGGTGCCATGGCCTCTGATCCATATGTAAGAGCAAATGGGGTTTCCCCCGTAGGCCCCCGAGTGGTTGTGCGAACTGCCCAAAGAGCAAGGGGAAGTTCGTCCAACCAGTTATTGCGTCGACCTACGAGGCCTGTCTTGAGTGAAGATAGGACCAGTTTATTCGCTGCTTCAGCTTGTCCATTTCCTTGAGGATAGGTGACAGAAGATTGCCAATGCTTGATCCCTACCCGATTCATCTCTGCTTCGAAGGCTCTGGAGAACTGAAGTCCGTTGTCTGATACTATGGCTCGAGGAAAACCAAACCGATACCAAATGAAATCGTGAATTAAGTTGATAGCATTCTCCTCTGTGATGCAAGCTAATGGTTTGGCCTCAACCCATTTAGTGAAGTAATCTATGGCAACGATCACATACTTGCAATTTCCCTGGGCGGGTGGGAAGGGTCCAATCAAGTCGACACCCCACATGTCAAATGGCCAAGTTGCAATCACTGGAGTCTGCTCGGTGGTAGGCATATGAGGTAAGTTGGCAAACCTTTGGCATTGATCACATTGTTGAACAAAGTTATGAGTATCAGCTCTCATGTGCGGCCAGTAATACCCCAAAGTGATTAACTTGTCTGCAAGAGTTCTGGCCCCCGGGTGTCCGCCACAAATCCCACTGTGTACTTCATGTATCAATAGGGCGACCTCTTGAAGGTGGATGCACTTTAGCAATGGTCGAGTGTAGGATCTTCTGAACAGATTGCCTCCTTGAATGACGTATCTCGGAGCTTTCTTTTTGATTGCTCGAGCTTTCTTCTCGTCATCGCGCCTCGCCACTTTCTATGTACGCCTTTATTTCTTCGATCCAACACTTCTCATAAGCCCAGTTTCTTGAAGTGTCCTCTACACACTGAATTTTTATTCTCTCATAAGCCGGATTTTCGAGGAAAGAGATGGGCTCTTCATGTGGCTCATCTGAAGTGGCTAATTTCGAGAGGAGGTCGGCTAGCTCGTTGTCTTCCCTTCCAATCCTCTGAATCTCCTGTAATTCCAAATCCTTTATTGGCTCCTTCACCAGGTCGCAAGATTTGATCGAGTGGAACTAAGCACCTCGTACTCGCCTCTGACCTGGTTGACTATCAGTTGGGAATCACAATAAGCCATGATTTTAGTTGCTCCAAAACACTTGGCGTATTCTATGGCTGCTATCAAGGCTTCGTATTCATCTTGATTGTTGGAAGCATCGAACTTGAACCTTAGTGACTCCTCATACACCGTCCCGCATTCGGTTCAATTAGCACTATCCTAGCTCCACCGCTATTCTTGGTGGCTGACCCATCTGATTAGACCTTCCAACAATCATCGGGTAGATTAATAGCGACTTGGGACTCTGGCTCTTTCCCCTTGGTTTTCTCTCTTGGAGCTCGCTGTTCGCTGTCTTCCTTGGTGAACGTAAGCTCGACCAAGAAATCTGCTAGAGCTTGAGCTTTCAGCGCCTTTCGAGGTCTATACTCAATGTCAAATTCAGTAAGGGCAATTGACCTATTGAGCAGTCGCCCTGAACTCTCCGGCTTGTGTAATATTTTTCTCAAGGGTGCATTAGTCAGTACTACGATAGGGTGAGCCAAGAAATAAGCTCGCAGCTTCCTTGAAGCTACGACTAGAGCATAGGCGACTTTCTCAGCATTGTAATACCTGCTCTCCACATCCGATAAGGCTTTGCTGATGTAGTATACTGACTTTTGAAGTCCTTCCTCTTCTCTGATCAAGACTGCTGCAACTGACTTGTCTCCCACAGACAGATATACGAACAAGGTTTCACCAGTGGTCAGGCTACTCAGGAGGGGTGGAGTAGCGAGGTAGTCCTTCAGCTGTTGGAACGACGAATGACATTCGGTCGTCCATTCAAAATTTTTCGTCCCCCTCAACGCTTTGAAGAAGGGGAGAGACCTCTCTGCTGACTTAGATATGAAACGACCAAGAGCTGCTACTCTTCCGTTAAGTCGTTGCATTTCTTTGATACTGGTGGGAGCCTTCATGTCGACTAAAGCCTTTATTTTTTCTGGGTTAGCTTCTATGCCCCGTTGAGACACTATAAACCCCAGGAACTTACCAGCTGCTACTCCAAAGACACACTTGCTGGGGTTGAGCTTCATGTCGTTTGCTCTCAAGTTGGCGAATGTTTCTTTTAGGTCGACCACGTGACGTCCGGCCTTAGTTTTGATGACCATATCGTCAACGTAGGCCTCCATGTTTCGGCCAATTTGAGAGGCAAAGACCTTGTTCACCATGCGCTGATAGGTCGCCCCGGCATTCTTCAATCCAAACGGCATCATGTTGTAGCAGTAGATGCCTCCAGCCGCCTGAAATGCCGTCTTTACTATGTCGTCCTCATGCATCTTAATCTGGTGGTACCCTGAGTAAGCGTCGAGGAAACTGAGGGTGGAGTGACCAGCAATAGAATCAACTAGTTTGTCGATTCTTGGAAGAGGATAGCTGTCCTTCGGGCAGGCGAGATTTAGAGTGGTGAAGTCGACACACATCCGCCATTTGCCATTTGATTTCTTCACCATGACCACATTGGCCAACCACGTTGTGTGAGTGGCCTCCTTGATTATCCCTGCACTTAAAAGTTTTTGTACCTCAGTTTTTATGGCTTCCTCCTTATCACGAGCAAAACTTCTCAATTTTTGGGGTCTAGGCTTTATGGTCGGGTTGACTTCAAGTCGGTGAACGGCGACCTCTTCCTTGATTCCCCTCATGTCTTCTACTCTCCATGCGAAGACGTCATTACTCTCCTTGAGTAGCTCAATGATTTCTGCTCGCTCTTCAACAAATAGCTGCTTTCCAATTTGAATTTTTTGGTCGGGGTAGGAAGGGTTAGTGATTACTGACTCTAGCTCATCCACAGCCTCTAACTCTGGACCATCTCTGAACTGCAGGGTTTCAATGATGATTTCTCTGACCCTTTGTCTCTCCTCGGCCCCCAGGTGTGGAGCTTCTTCTGCTATCATATCATCCAGCTTATCTGCAACCTCGCTGGTGGTGGTGGTGGCCCCCGAGTTATTGTCGATCTGGAGGCATAGGTTGCCTATGAGGACTTGGTCGACCATAACTACATCTGGATCGACCTCTATGGTTTCAGAGTGACGTGTCAACTCAATCATGACCTCGTCATTTGAGCGATAGGTCGACTCCTCCACATTGGTGATTGTTGACAGTCGAGTAGTTTTGGTGACCGACTGGGACAGCTTCAAGTAACCATCTGCAGTCTCAATTTCTAACTCTCTCTTCTTTCTTTCCCGAAGAACATGGTCCAGGTAGGCTCGAGCTGTGCCTTGTACGCAGCCTACTCCAGCAGGTGTGGGGAACTTGACTCGCTGATGAGGTATTGACGCCACCATTCCAAGTGCGACCTGGCCAGGAATACCAAGGATAGTAGCATAGTCACTGTTCACATCTATCACAATAAATTGTACCTTTAATACGACCCTGTAAGGGTGCTGGCCTAGGTCGACGTTGAGCTCTATCTGGCCTTTAGCATCAACTCGATGGTTGGTGAAGCCTTCCAACCTGCCGTCATATCTTTCAAGCTGCTCGTCATTAAGACCCATCTCTTTGAAAGTCTTGTAGAACAAAATATCCTTACAGGCCCCCGTGTCGACTAAGAGTCTGCTCGTCGTACATCCGTCTATGAGACCTGGGATGATGAGAACTTGCTCCCTAGCCGCCATATTGGTTGCCAACTCGTGGGGGTAAAAGCTGATCACCTCATCTCTGACATCTCTCCTTGGAGGCACATGTGGGGCCTTACTGAGTTGGAAGATCTTGTGCTTGATGGCTGTATTGCTTGCTTGCTCTGTAATTACCCCCAGGTTCAATCTAGGTTGCCTCGATCCTTGTTGTCCACCTGCAGGCTGCTCGCCTCCACCAGTTTGAGGCCTCTTCACGTATGCGTCGAGTCTTCCCTGTTCGACCATTCTTTGGATTATGCGCTTCAAGCCTAAACAATCCTCCGTAAGATGACCCGTGTCCTTGTGGTAATCACAGTATTTGCTGTTGTCCCTTACGAACTTGTTGCACGGGTTCATTGGGGCAGGTGGAGCCAACTCGACTGCATTCAGGATTTCAGTTCGACTCACCGTTAGGGGAGTGAAAGTCTCGGGCACCTTCTCTGTCGCCCTTGTCCTGTTCTTGCCGCTTTTATTGTTTCCTCCATTCTTGTTGGAGTCCTTCTTGTCATCAGCGACCTCAGTCTTGGGGCCTTTTCCATTCTTCTTTTCTTTTCTCTCCTCGGATAGCGCGACATTGTATACCTTTTCGAACAACTCCTGTCGAGTTGTGACTGTACGAACTGTGAGTTCATAATCCATGTCTGCCGAGGAAATACCATTCCTGAAGCAATTGATAACTTCCCTGTCAGTGAGATCTTCCTCGATCTTATCCACCATCTCCTTGAACTTGGTGAAGTAGCTCATTGAGCTTTCATTTTTAGCTTGCACCAAGTTGCTTAGATCAGTAACCGTCACTTTTCGAGCTCCAGCAGTCGAGAAGCAATCTAGGAATTTTGTTCTTAAACACGTCAGGGTGGTGATGCTACCCGGCCGCCAAACCATTGAACCATGCAAGGCCGCCCGTGAATGTGCTTATGAGGGCTTTGCACATATTGTCGTCCTCATTGGCGGCCAAAGAAACACATCGTGGCTTCCAGGTGTGCTATGTGATTCTTGGCATTAGTTGCCCCTGAGTACTTTTCCAATAGGGGCAATCTGAAACTAGGAGGAGGTCGGCTGTCTCTCATCTCCTTGGATAGAGGTCGAAGAGCAAAGTCAACTCGTTCAACCTTTCCAGTATCCTTTTTCTTCTCTTCCTCCCATTGTTCGAACTTTCTCTTCCACTGGAGCCACTCCCTAGCATCAGGTCTGTCCTCTCCAACAGGGGGAACAGCATTCGACCTTTGGCCCTCGCTTCTGGGTGGAGTCATTTGTCTGCTTCTCCTGTCTCTGTGGGAAGGAGCTCTTTCCGATCGGCCGGAGATCTTTGCTGTCATTCCTTTGTGGCGACTGCGCCTATCATCTCTATTAGGCGACTGCGCCTATTACCCCGAGTAGCGACTGCGCCTCTCGTCTCTTATAGGCGACCTGCGCCCATTCCTGTCCCTATGGGATCCTGATCTTTGTGTCCGGGCAGGGGAACCACGTCGGCTTCTATTGGCCTCTAAATGCGTCCTCAAATCTGATTGAGCCTCCTGCTCCCTATTCCTGGTGAGGCTAGCCCTTAAGTCATTACTCGGAACATGGACAGGCGATTGAGGTCGGACTACCATCCTTTGATCAGCATTTTGACCCACACCCTCATTGGGCCTAACACTCCTGGCTGCCGCTGTTTGAGGTTTGAGAGGAGCCACCCTCTACGATCTTCTATCCGCCTTCTCAGCCTCCTCTATTGCCAATAGCTCGGCCAAAATCTGGGCTCGCTCCAATAACATTTCCTTCTGCCAATGGGTTGGATGAGGGACTGCCCTATTTCCAACATTCACCTGGCGGTTGGATGCTTAGGGGAGGTGGAGCTCCTTGTCCCTCCATGTGTCTTTTCCCCCTTCTCGTATCTCGGCAATCCCACGCCGTAACAACACCGGTGAGCGTGTTGCTCTACCTGCGTGAGGACGCGATTTGGTGGGGGAGGAGGCAGATTTGCATTTTCGGCATTGGCGTTGAAATCTGCGTTGGTGTTGGCATTCACCTCATTGAGTTCATCAGAAGCTTCTGTCACATGCCCATCTGGGGTTACCATTGTTGTAGGTTGATGAGATCTTCGAGGTCAAGCTAAGCACGGTTCCGGCAATGGAACCAAGCCGATCTTTGCAGGAATTGTGCTTATCGGTAATCCTCCACGTGGCGGGACCAATCACCTGGCTCCTTGACCTGAAATCGAGAACCCACGACTAGCCGGATGTGTCTCGGCGAAGACGCTCGGGCGTGAGTAAGATAACAGTGTATATAGCTCAAAATGTATTGAATAATGAATTCAGATAACAAAATGGCAGTTACCTTTCACCGTTTGGTAGTGATGAAGTATTTATAGGCAATAGTGGTGTATTTTTGGGGAGGCGACATGTGCTCCGAGATTGTAGCGGCGGTTATTGGTCGTGGAAACGTGTCTATAACGGCCCCTGATTTGTAGGGATGTGATTATGAGAATTGTTCAACCAAATACGCCGGCAAGTGTCAGGTCGTCACTTGTTGTTTAGGTCGAGGTCGCCATTTGAGGAATGGTCGACCTGACTGACGGGTAGAGCATGGATCGTACCCGTATTGGAGCTTGGATAGTGAGGTCGGACTAAGTTAGGTCGGGACCTGATGGGTCGGACGTTGGGCTTAGTCGACTGATATGTGAGACGGGCCGTGGGCCTTGCATTGATTGGGCCTGGCCCCCTTGATAGGCTGGGGCAATAGCTGCTTTGAGGATTGGACTTTGCTTACTTGGCCCAAAAAATTCCACTTGTAGCGAGTTTGACTAGGGTTGGTCAAAACTCGCTACACCGTGTAGCGAGTTTAGGGTAATTAATTTAGGGCGTTGGAAAATTAATTAGGTCATTTAATTAAACTAAACTCGCTACACCGTGTAGCGAGTTTTGACCAGATTTAAGTCAAACTCGCTACACCGTGTAGCGAGTTCAATATATTCCAAACCCCTGCATAACCCCCTCCGTCCGTCCCAACAAAACTTACCATTCTCTTCCTTTCTCAGTGAGGTTCTCCCTTTTCTTTCTTTCTTTCTTTCTTAAGTCCATCTTTCATCTATCTCTCTCATAATGGATCCATCAAAACCCCGCTGGTATCGTGGACGAAAACCTCTTCCAGTACAACCCGGTCAAACCTCCAATCGCCTATCTAATCTCTCTCAAATTGAACGAGAGTTTCAATCTCCACCGTCTCCACCGCCTCAAATCGAACGAGAGAGAGAATCTCCACCGCGTCATATCATACCTGGTCCCGGTGAAGCACGTTAGCCATGCGTCGGCATCACACCGGAAAAGCTCATGTCTCTCAGGGACCCCCCGCTCAGTCGACCAAGAGGCAATACGTAGAAAGCTTGAAGAGCCGGAGGACGATGATGAATTCCAGGGCAAAGCTTGGCTTTCTGCAATGGATTATCTCACTGGAGAGGGTACATTTTATCCGTTGAAAATGATCAAGGAGAAATGCAAACAACATGAAAGGGTGGAACAGGTATAATATTTTACATTAATTATAGTTAAGGTTGAAATTTACAATTAATTGGTCATAATATTTTTGTTCTATTAGGTTGTGGTTGTTGTCAAGAAGTGCACACCAACTGAGAATGGCTCTTTTCACGTGATTTTGAAGGATCCTACTGACACTATTGAAGCTTACTTAGGTGACAAAGTGTTTAAGCAAACTGAGGGCGGAAGTGACATTGGTGAAGGTGCTGTTCTGATACTTACTCAGGTATGAAATATTTTCCTTAACATTACACTCCCTAAATATATCCTTACCTTTTTGTTCTAAATGTTTTGTTTTGTTCATCTATTAGGTTGTTGTTTGGGCCATATCACGCTCAAAAAAACTACTTAACATTGTTCCTTCCAATGTTTGTAAGGTCTTCCCTAAGGATTGTTAATTTCATCTTTGGACATGTATTATTTGAATTTATGTCGGATTTAATATGTACCTGAATTTATGTACTATTTTTCTATGTGACCGGAATGTGGTCACTGAATTTATTTATTTATGTAAGATTTCCTATGTGGCCGGGATGTGGCCACTAACTTGACAATATTTATTTTTTGTGATTTTATGTAGATTTCCTATGTGGCCGGGATGTGGCCACTAACTCTAAAATATTTATTTTTTGTAATTTTATGTAAGATTTCCTATGTGGCCGGGATGTGGCCACTAACTTGAAAATATTTATTTTTTGTGATTTTATGTAAGATTTCCTATGTGGCCGGGATGTGGCCACTAACTTGACAATATTTTTTTTTTGTGATTTTATGTAGATTTCCTATGTGGTCGGGATGTGGCCACTAACTCGAAAATATTTATTTTTTGTAATTTTATGTAAGATTTCCTATGTTATCATTTGTTTTAAAATATGAAAAATAAATATTTATAAAAAAAAATTCAGCCACATGTCATTATTTTTTTAACACATGTAATTTTTTTTTGTTAGTACGAAGCTATTTTGAGCAACAATTTGAAGCTGATTTAATTGTCGAAATTAAAATTTAAAAGTTGTTATTGTTACACCATTATATGTACTTCAAGTAACAATTTTTAGATATTCATTATGATATCTAAATTAACCTATAATTATTGCTCAAAATAGCTTCGCGAACGAAATTTTTTTTTTGATGTTACTACGAAGCTATTTTGAGCAAAAATTTGAAGCTGATTTAATTGTCCAAATTAAAATTTAAAAGTTGTTATTGTTACAACATTATATGTACTTCAAGTAACAATTTTTAGATATTCATTATGATACATAAATTAACCTATATTTATTGTTCAAAATGCCTTCGCGAATGAAAAAACAAAAAGAAGTAAAAAATTTTGAAATTATGTTGCTGTAAAGGTTTTTGTTTTTACTTAAACTCGCTACACCGTGTAGCGAGTTTCAATAAAGCTGAAATCGCTACACGGTGTAGCGAGTTTAATTCAGCTTTATTGAAACTCGCTACACGGTGTAGCGAGTTTAAGTAAAACAAAACACTTTACAGCAACAAAGTACAACACCCGTGAAATGAAATTTTCAATGAATTCACGTGGTTCTGAGATTCCTCCCATAGCTTTCTCTTTTTCTCCTCAGCTTTGTTTCTTCTCCTACCTTTCTCTCTTTCTCTCAATCAACTCTCTCAATCACCATTTTCTAAATTCCCTTAATTCAAAATAAAACTTCTTCAAGTTATTTTATTTCATCAGAATTGTTGAAGATCAACAAGAATCAAGGTAAATTAACATCATCTTAATTATTATTTTGACTTGTGTTTAGATATAAAATTTAATGATTTAACTGTGTTTTATTATATTGTAGATATAATAAATGTAAGAGTTTTGTTATGTAGGTTTTAACACTTTGATTTCGTAATGTAGGGTTAAATATGAACGGGGGTCCAATCATTTTTATGTGTTATTGGGGAGGTGATGATGAACAACCGTTTGATGGTCCTCATTTCAAAAAGGGGCCAAAATGTGCAATAAGGGGTAATTGCCAATGGAAATACAATGAGTTGATTGATGAGTTATATAAAAAGGCGAACTTAGATCGGTCTCAATTTGATTTGAAAGTCATTTACAGATGCCCTCATTCTTTTGATAGCGGGATTGGTGAGTACTTTCCTTTCCGTATTGAAGATGATGCGTGTATGGAAGTAATGTTCGATCAGTTTGCTAAATTTGGGGGATTGGAAATTTGCGTATGTATGTTGTAAAATTAATTGAAAATCGATCCAATCCAGAGTTTGAAACACAGCACACAGAGAGTACTTTCAGGTTTTCTCCAACTGGTAACCGTGATGATGGGGTTGGTCCAAGTTCCCAAACTCTTGTATCAACTCAAACACCAAATTATGATGATGGGGCATTTGGCCATAATTATCATGTTCATGATGATGATCGGGCATTTGGGCATAATGATCACGTTAATGATGATTATGATGTTGACTGTGAAGAAGAGGAAGTGCACACTGATGTAGATGCAATGCTAGAGGATGATGATGATGAATATGAGGAGGGTAGTAGTGATTCTGATGTCGATTTGGGAGCCGGTGATGATGGGCCGATTGATGATGATGTGGAAGCACCTCTTGTTCACTATGAAGTGCCGCAAAATCGAAGATATGAGAGAGCGAGTTATCCCTTTTACAGTGATATTGGTACATCTGCTCGACAAGAACAAGGCTTGATTGATTACGATCATGCACATAGTTTTCCAGTTTGGGATCCGGAACAACAGCCGATTGCTAAAGGGATACGCTTTCCTGGCAAGAACGAGGCACAATTTGATATGAAAAGGTTCCATATTAAAAACAATCGCAGGTTCAGGGTAAGAAAGAGCACACCGAACACATGGGTAATTGAGTGTCTGTTGAAAAATTATCCATGTCATTTTTATGTTCGTGTGAGTAGGAAGAAGTTTGGCTATTGGGAAGTGACCAAGTATAAGGCTCCTCACTGCTGCTTATATTCTGGAGCAAGTCAAGATCACCCCAATCTAGATGCCAAGTTTATCGGTCGGGAAGTCGTTGGTCTTATTAAGGCCGATTCAGATGTCAAGGTTGGAGTCATTATTGCACACATCTCTAGTAGGTTCGACAAGGTAATTACTTACAAGAAGGCATGGTGTGGAAAGCAGAATGGCATTGCAGAGGTTTTTGGAGATTGGGAGGAATCTTATAAGAGGTTACCCCGCGTCCTAGCAGCCATTCAAAAATACAATCCGAGGACAATTGTTGAGTACTCTACACCTCCTCCTCCTGTCGGTGAAGCCTCCCTATTTCGACAGGTATTCTGGGCATTTGGGCCTTGCATTGAAGCTTTCTCTCATTGTCGGCCAGTCATTTCTGTGGATGGAACATTTATGCATGGTAGATATAAAGGGGTAATACTGATTGCCATGGGTGTTGACGCCCAAGACAGCATACTTCCGCTTGCCTTTGCCGTTGTTGAAAAGGAGGACTGGCCGAACTGGCGTTGGTTCTTATACCTGGTTTGCAAGCATATTATCAAGAGTCGTGAAGTATGCTTGATATCTGACCGTCATTGGGGCATTCTGAAGACTGTAGCTGAAGATACGTGGTGGCCAAACGTGCATCATCGATATTGCTTGAGACATATGCGAGCAAATTTCTTGGAAAAGTATAGAGGGGAAGGGTTGAAGTATATTCTGGAGAGCGGGTAGAGCAACTCAAGATAGAAAATTGAAATCTATCTTAGAGAGTATCCGTGGAATTAAGCCCGAGGCAATTGCATGGTTTCAGCATTTGGATGCTAGAAAATGGACATTGGCACACGATGGTGGTTACAGGTATGGCATCATGACTACCAACATGTCTGAGGTTTTCAATGGTGTGATGAAGGGAGCTCGTGGGATGCCAATCACAGCAATTGTTGAAACTGCCTTCTATCGTTGTGTGGAGTACTTTCAAGTAAGGCATGGATTTTCAATCAATGCCTTAGGAGGTAATCCTGATAACCCTAACATCAATCCCCGACACCAATTCAGCACGAAAGTCAGTTATCACTACTTGAAGAACACCAGAAAAGCGGCAACACATCACGTCAGGAGGTTCAACAATCACGAAATGGGGGTGTATCAAGTGACAACAGCACGTCAGGGTGATCACGGAGGAAATATACAGATTGTCCGACTTAATGAGCGCATCTGCACATGTGGTAAATGGGTTGCCTATCGCATGCCTTGTTCCCATCTCCTTGCTTGTTGTTCTGCACAAAATATTGATGGTCGAGATTTTGTTTCTGAATATTACACCGTTGGGGAATACTACAAGACATGGAAGGGAACATTCGAACCAATCGAGCATGAAGACTATTGGGGCGTGGATGGTTTGGTGCCTAGTTTCTTCCCTAATCCCCTACTTCGACGTTCTGCGAAGTCCGGACGACCTAGATCAAGACGCTTTCGTAATTCTATGGACTTTCAAGCAGATAAACGGAAGAGTATGTGTTCATCATGCCATCAGGAAGGGCACAATCGTCGTAGATGCCCGAACCTTAGGGAGTAGAAGAATGTTTTTAATGTAATTTATGTTTGGCTTGAATTAGATTCAGTTACAGTTTTATTTTATGTCGTTTTCATTAAACTTGAAAAGTCCAATGTAATTTATATTTGAGTTCAATGTAATTTTTCAGTTTCAGTTTTATTTTAATTAAGTTTTAAGTTTTAAGTTTTAATTTATGTTTGGCATAATTACAAAAAAAAGGTACATATTACATTACAGGCAGCTTGGGAGCGGACGCTTCGCCACATTGGGAGCGGACGCTCCTTTTACAGAAACTTATGCTGGAATACAAGGAAGAGATGGAAATGTACATTTATAATCGCTACACCGTGAAGCGATTTTCACTATACTCGCTACACCGTGTAGCGAGTTTAGTGAAAATCGCTTCACGGTGTAGCGATTTCAAAGAACTTGGGCGCCCACCAAAGCTGGCCGAAGAACAAGGGCGGCCACTCCAATTTTGGCCCAATAAATACAATTTTTTGATTCGTCCCGCAATAATTACACAGTAGCACAGTAGCACATTTGAACATTTTTTTTTGGAATTATGCTAAACATAAATTGAACCTTAAAACTTAAATGGAAAATAAACTTTTCTTTTATTACTCCCTAATCTAATAAATATCATCAATTATAATTTTTTAAATATTCATTAAAATAACTAAAATCATTTTTAAGAATTGGAAAATTACATTCAAATCAAATATAAAGCTAAACTACTAAGAAAAAGTTACAAAATTTCAATACAAATAAAAAACATTCAAATAAAAAGTAAACTAATAGTACAGTTCAATACAAATAAAAAACATTCAAATAAAAACTAAACCAATACAACAAAGTTTCATTACGTAATAATAAAAAAACAAAAGTGAACTCTCTACCTATTATCATAGAAAGACGGGGTGTAGGGATTAGGCGGATTCCGGAGCCGAGACCCTCTTCTAAGCATTTGTTCCTGAAGCTCTTGTTCAGGGGTCATCTGAGCCGGATCGACGAAACCATGGAACCGTGCATGTGATAAAGGAGTCCTCAACCCACTTCCACTCGTATAAGCGCCGAAGCCCATAGTGGATGGTCCAGGGGAAGGGTCTGCCTGGGCACTCCCACTGCCACCCCCCCAGCCACCCCCCCAGCCACCCCCACTGCCACCCCCCCAGCCACCCCCTCCGGCACCCCCAGTCCCACCCCCCCACCCACTCCCTCCGGCACCCCCAGTCCCAGTCCCCCCGAAACCCCCGCTCCAACGCTCAAAATCATACTGTGACTGTGGCTGTGACTGTGACGGCCATCATAGATGTATCGGTGCAGGGCGCTTGAGGCTCGGGCTCGGGCTCGGGCTCGGGCTCGGGCTCATCGTGCAAATCCATGCAGGGTGGTGGTTGCACTTTGTCCACGACGTCGCGACGTTGTCGAGGTTGTCCACATGCGCGATCTGCGGTGGGGAGGTGCGGCGGGCTGAAGGCGGTGGAGCTCCCTAACTCCCCTGAACCCGTGTGTCACAATCTCCGCATTTCGGCTTGGTGGGGATGCTCATCCCTCTCATTGGCGACATGCAGGCGGCGAAGGGTGCACCTGTTTTTATATCAAAAATATATATAAGAACGAGAGACATAAGTTAATAATTGAAGTTTTCTTAAAAAAAATATTAGAAAAAAAACTTTAAAAATGTAAAAACTTACCATAAACTCTATGGCGGGGGCGGGCAGGTGGTATCCATCCACCTCTACGTGAGTGAGCTGCTGCCTGAAACCTACACGTTATGTCCACTATACCATACCATATATGGGTCGGTGTAGGTCATATCGTGGAAGCCGAACACCCCGGAAACCAACCTCTCGTGGCGCTGTCCCCATAGTGTAACAAGTGGGCGATGGTGCTCACCCCATCTCACCGTAGGCCTTCCCCGCCGATCCGAACGGTGCAACTCCAGGCCAGTGTCGAACGGTGCTGGGACAAACTGTCTCAGGCCAAACTGCCTCATCACGCGATCGGGCGAGATGCCGCTCAACCCTCTCAAAGCATATGAGAGGGACCTTCGCCAACCATATCTCCTCACCCTCAGTGCAGTAGACCGGAGCGGGTCTCCCCTCATAAGGCTGCCACACCACGTGACCCTCGTTCAGCCGAGCCAGCTGATCCCGATAGCCTCCCAGGCTATGTGCAGTAACCTCTCTCGGATCAAGCGAAACTGCGTCCACCTTGAAATTTCATAAACAAAATAATTATAAGATTTTGTTCAAAAAAATAAAAACATTAACGACGAGAAAATAAAGTATGATATATGCATACATGCATCCGAGGGGCATGATGACGTAGTCTGGTCTACGAGGCGATAACGGATCTGCGACCTCACACATGTCAACCTCTCCCAAGCCCAGATCTATATGAAATAAATGTATATCAAAAACTAAGTAATAATGCCGCAAATTTGAAATAAAACTTAAAAACATAATGAACATTAAAATGAAATAAAATACCTGTAGAACGTTGAGAAATCCTCCGCACTGTCTCGTGTGAGGGTCTGCCGCACTACATAACTCTCGATACAGGAAAGCAGCGCCGCACTCCCCCAATGTACTCCACGACCCTAGAAACATCCCAAGCGGCGGGAGATAACATAGCTTAACCTTGTTGTTCGTACGATCAGGCATGATCGTAGAACCCAAGGCAAGCAAGATATAAGCCCGTACGTGCGATCCACAATCTGCGGAGAGCGGCATCATCAGGGAGGTCACTAAAGTGTGTGAAACGTACGGTAATCCATCGGAGCTTCAGACTGCTCCCATCTATATCTCCGTCTCCAGGGACGGCCCCTAAATACTCCTGACACTCAGCCCGCCAGTCTATATGTACTGGAAACCCATCATCAGTAACAGCATCCCCATCAATCGGCAACCCGCAAATCATGCCGATATCCTGTAGGGTGATCGTCATCTCACCAACCGGGAGATGGAACGTATGGGTCTCCGGACGCCATCTCTCGATCAAGGCCTCCAGCAATGCAAAATCGTACTGTATCCGGCCTATGTAGTGCACTCCACTGAATCCGCACTCTGCCAGTCTCAATAATATGACAGGAGCTAATACAGGCGGCAAGGCGGCACCATGACGAAAAACGAGGGGACTAGAAACCGGCCACCCGGACCAAATATACCTAGCCACATGGTGCATGGCGGGTCGGAAACGGATGTATCGATAGGCCCGGGATCAATGAACGCTTCCATCTATTTATTTCAATATCAAGGTTGGTTATTGTTCTATAAGGCAAGAAAATAAATAAAAGAATACAAAAAATGTAATTACTAGTACGTGGCATTGTAATCCAAAGTTATCCCACACTTCCAAGAAGTGCCTGTGGGGAAGTTCTTGGTTTCCAGCCTATATACTAAGTAATACTTCAAGAGTAATCCTCATGCGGTTTTGAAAAATAGGATGAAGTTTCATTTTTTTTTTATAAAATGTTTGAACAATAAATCATATTTTAAGGGTTTAGGGTTTGGAATATAAGTATATGAGATTTAGGATGTTGTTATATGTATATTAATTCCTATTCTATTTTTCTATCACTAAATCATATTTTAAGGATTTAGGGTTTCGTGACGAGAAATTAGGGTTTAGGGTTTACAATATGGTATATATGACGCCTAATTAATTCCTTCGACGTCATGCCTCACCTTATGTACCCCTTTCACGAATTAAGGATTCCGTTCTGATTACCTATAACTTATAAGAGTCATTAGGGCACAATCCACTTGGACCTTGTTCGGACAAGCTCACGTTCCTATCTCGGTAATCAAATTTGCTATAATCTCACACAAGTTAAACTTTGTACTCCCTCCGTCCCAAAAAAATATTCAAAATCTTTTCAAATTTGCTATTTATTTCTATTATGAGCAAATTTGCTATATACTCCCTTCTAAAATTTTCTAAAATGAATGACCCAATTTACTTTAAATTTGCTATTATTTTTTTTTTTTGATAAAAAATAAATAGACAGTTCATATAAATGGGAATAACAATCGGTCTAATCTATCCTCGATTAGTTTTCCGCACAAGATTTTTTAGTTTTATTATTAAAATATTTGAAATAATAATTTTTTCTCATCTTTATATTAAATAAATTAAAATCTGAATGCATCAATTAATTATTCTCAATAATTAAACTATGTATAGGGCACAATTAATTCATCAGAAATAATATTTACATGTATATATTTAACAATAGTTCAACCAAAAATAAAATCCTAAATTGCAATGTCATAAAAAAAATCAAAAAAATTAGTCACATAAATGGGAATAACACTATTTCAACAACAAATCAACCAAAAAAAAATCATACAAAAAATAAAAAAAAATTCTTGGCATATAGAAATTTGTCACATAAATTCGGAATAATAATATTTCAACAACAAATCAACCAAAAAAACTAAATAAAAATTCAGAATTAAATAAAAATTAGTCAAGAAATTCGGAATTAAAAAAAAATCATAAATTCGGAATAAAAATATTTCAACAACAAATCAACCAAAATAATAAAAAAATTCGGAATTAAATAAAAATTAGTCACATAAATGGGAATAACAATATTTCAACAACAAATCAACCAAAAAAATCCTAAATTGCAATGTTCTTCTTCTCGGCAATATAGAAATTCGGAATTAAAAAAAAAAATCATAAATTATAAGTAAATGAATAATAAAATCAAAACTAAAATTCAACTTAATATACAAATTTAAACTTACAATTAAGAAAAAGGTTGAATTTCTTGGCAAAATCCTTGGCTTGGCTCGAAAGGCTCGAACTGTTCTTCTTCTTCTTGGCAAAATCCTCAGTCGGCTATGGAGATGGATGGAGAAGGTTTAAGTTTTTTTTGTTTTGTTTCGTTGAATGCGTGAACTGAGAAGTGTAAGGGATTTAAATTGAACTCGCTACACGGTGTAGCGAGTTTGACTTAAATCTGGTCAAAACTCGCTACACGGTGTAGCGAGTTTAGTTTAATTAAATGACCTAATTAATTTTCCAACGCCCTAAATTAATTACCCTAAACTCGCTACACGGTGTAGCGAGTTTTGACCAACCCTAGTCAAACTCGCTACACGGTGTAGCGAGTTTCAAAAAAGAGGACATTCTGGGCAATAGTTTGAACAGTAAGTCATTTTGGTAAATAAAAAAGTAAAACGGGATTATTTGGGAAAAAATTCCACTTTTAAAACTATTTTTAACTAGCTAACTGGAAAAGGATTTAAATTGCAACAAAAATATATGTTGAAAGTTTTAATGTAATTTATTTAGGTTGAAGATTTAAATTGCTATTAAAAAACTTGTATAAGTTTTTTTTTTTTTGCAATTATCTCTAAAATTAATGTTTTTTTTGCAACTTATATCCATTTATGAAAGGAAATGAAAGAATACAAATAGTGTATCTTTTTCCGTTAGATAGTTAATGGCTGGATTGCTATGAGAGTTAAGGGGGGCGATTTGTTAACTTAAGAATCACAAAGGGAGGTCATCTCGGAGGGTCCATAACAGACAAAGGGCATCTCAGAAACCCAGCCCAGCCCTAGCACTGATTGGTTGAGTGTAGAGTCCACGAATTGGCAGGCGACTCCGGCAATGTCTCGACGGGAGAGTCGGGATTCCGACGCCAGGCACCACCGTTCAAGGTTCGATCGAGAACCCAGGTAACAATCACCTGTTTCTGTGGATTCTTCGTATAGCTGATTTCAAATTGACTACTGTGATTGCTTAGATTATTCTGTCGTGTCTTCAATTCTGGAATTGGAGTATCTGAAAGCATTTCTTTTAATGTTTTACGGATGAATTTGAGTGCATAAACAGGCTCGCATTCATGGTTTGCAGCAGAATTTAATACGAATTTCAAGAAGATTTTAGTTCGAATCCTTGTTCCATTAGGGTTCATCAATTTGCATGTTCAAACACATATATCAATCTCATTTAAATTGGAATTAAGATAATATTCTAACAAATTTTACCCTGTTTGACTCATAATTGTGCTGCAGAACTCGAAGTCATGTCCTTTTGCAATTTTCAATTTGTTTAGAATACTTGTCCTTTAACTACCCAACATTAAAAGAGAATAATAACTGGAGCTTATGTTACAATGATTGTGTTTAAAGGCAACCACTTTGATTCTTAAAATGTTTGGATTTGAGAAGAGAGACTCTTCAATTTGGATGAGGAAGCTAGTAGATTCACTAGATTCTTGTCCAGGATCTGCATCATACTCTGAGTTTCACTTTGCAACATGAAGATTGGACTGTCCACATGTCAAGTTATTTTTGTATGGTCTTTTCTATGGAACTTCAAGACTGCCTCCATGTCCTGGTTTTTGAAATTAGAGATTGGAAGTACCCTCTGCCATTCTTTTTTTTTTTTTTGGTACGAATGAAATGCTACATCCGTCCCCCAAAAATAGCTCCATTTGACAAGTTTGACTTCTTATGGATATGTTTTACTTTCTTGTATCTTCTTGAAATTGCACTATAAAATTGTCTTTCTTAGAAATGAGACTTTTTTTTTTTCCTGGGAGAAACCAAAAAGGGAAACGGAACTGATTTATTTTTTGGGAAGAGAGAGTGTTAATTTATTTTTTTTCCTGTGATGCTCGACAGTCCTAAGAGACCTAGGAGGGATGGTAAACCGGCAACAGAGCGACCGGCGACCAATCTTAATTCTGAAGCTAGAGAGCATTCAGATGGAGATCAAAAGCACCAACGCAAGTTGCAAGATGTTTTGCCTCTTGAGGCCCCTTCAGACCCTGATCCTAAGGCAGAGACGGGGTCTTTGACCAAGGAATCTGACAAGAAAACTAATGGACATCGTGAAGGAACCAAACATTCTTCTGATCCCACTGAAGCACCTCGATCTCGATCTTTCTCTCAGGTTCTTGCTGATTATCATAAATATGTATACAAAGTGAGGTTTGATTTCATGTTCTTATACTTTGTGCGTTGTGTGATCATGTTGCTCTGGAATTCGATATGAGCAACCAAATAAATCCTGTCTCGAGTAGCTGTTCTTTCTTTCAAGTTTCACCGGTAGCGACTAGGCTCATTTGTTACCTTGATGCGTCAGCTCACTAGAACTGCATGTTGTCTGAGAGATGATAGCTGTCTCCCATTCTTTGTGCCTATGGCATGACTTAAGCTACCCAAAAAAGGTCCCCCCCCCCCCCTCCCCAGAAGATTGAATTAGGGTACCAACATTCCGACGTGGTACATCTCTGTTCTACTGCACAACTTAAGGTCATTAAACAGTTTTCTCGATGTCCCTAGTAAAAAATCATAAATGATTGTTTTGACTATAAAATCTCACAGGAAAATATTTACATAGAGGACTGGCACCTTTCACATTGAGCATATGGAAGTGGTTCCAAAGATCCTGCTAGTAGCATACTCCCTCCGTCCCACCCGACTTAGGATTTTATCTCCCGGCACGGGAATTAAGAAATACTATTATAATAAGAGGAGAGAGAATGTGATGCAGATCAACAAGGGATTTTGGCAGTTCTGGAGAACAGCGGAGGCACGGTCGTGCGCCGGAAAGGACACGACCGTGCACAATTGGGCTGAATGGGATTTTTACTTTCTGCGTGTTTGTACAGCCATGCAAGTTGAAGTGCACGCCCGTGCAAGACGGAAAATCAGAAAAAAGGGTTTTCGTATTTGCTGGTTTTGTGAACAATTAGTTTAGGGTATTTTAGTCTTTTCATTTATAGGTAGTTTTAGGGTTTGTGTGAGTATTTATACTTGTTTTAGGGTTTTGAACAACTTAGTTTTTGAATTTATGAAATAGAGAAAAGTTTAGGCTTTCATATATTGATTCTTGTTTATCGTTCGGTCTACAATCTCTAGCCTCAAGACATCATTTGGAATCAGTTTCCTGGACGAATGTTAATGGGCGAACGAGGATGCACTGGTCGTGGTGGACGAGGTGGTCGTGGTAGGGACCGTGCAGCGGATGCCCATGAAGAAGACCATCATCACAAATGGGACCTTCGTGATATCGAGATGGATGAGATGCGAAGACAGATTCAGATACTCCAGAACCGACCGTCATCACGAACGGGACCTTCGTGATATCGAGATGGACGAGATGCGAAGACAGATTCAGATACTCCAGAACCGCATGGCACACGTGGAGCCTCCACCGAATATGGGTTCAGATTCGAATTCTTCATCCGAGGATATGGAGTATAGAGAGGGGATTAATCCCTTTGCCCCAAATCATGGACATCAGTATGCAGTATGCGGATGACCCTTCTAGGGATGCCGGTGTGAAGATTGAAATTTCGGAGTTCGAAGGTAAGGCACATCCTGATGATTTCATTCATTGGATTAATACTGTTGAGTGTGTGTTTGATCTAATAGACATGACTGATAGTAATAAAGTGAAATTGGTTGCCATTAAATTGAACATGCTTCAATTTGGTGGGAACATGATAAGAAACATCGGGCTCGAGAGGGTAAAGCCAAGATTAGGTCTTGGGGAAAGATGAAGAAACTGTTGAGAAGGAAATTCCTTCCCGATCATTATCGTCAGGAATCCTTCATTGAATATCACTATCTAAAGCAGGATGATATGTCAGTCGAGGATTTCATCGGGAAATTTGATCGTTTGCGGATGCAATGTGATATTGCATAGGAAGATGAACAAACAGTTGCTCGTTTTCTTGGGGGATTGCGTGTTGATATCTCAGATATGGTCCAGTTACAACAGTATTGGACTTATGAAGATGTTTGCCGACTTGCTTTAAAAGTCGAGAAACAGTTGAAAAGAAAGAGGGGAATAAACTGTTGGCAGGGTAAAGATAGTACTAGCAGTCAAGGTGGAAGCAGTTCTAATGGTCCTGCAAGGGTTACACCGTCGGATCCGAAGACACAGGTAGCAGATAAACCTAGCGGTCCTCCGGGGATTCCTAGGAGACGTCAACCTGCTAGATGCTTCAAATGTCATGGGCTCGGGCATCTCCAAGCCGAGTGCCCCAATCGACATGTTATCGCATTGGTTGAGAATCCTGTTTATGATGAGCCATCTGCTGAGTCGGTGATGAGGCAGAAGCGAAGTATTCTTGTCGGGGGACAACCTTGGTGGTCAGACGTGTTTTGAATGTGACTGCTAAAGATGACGAAGAATGGCTTCGCCGTAATATATTTCAGACGAGGTGCACCGCAAAAGGGAAGGTTTGTAAGGTAATTATTGATGGGGGTAGTTGAGAGAATGTCGTTTCACTACAATGGTTAAGAAGTTGGGTTTGAATACTGAAGCACATCCCCAACCTTACAAGCTATCGTGGTTGATCAAAGGTAATTATTGATGGTTGTTTGATCGTCGGGTTAAGCATGATGCGTTCAAGAATACATACATGTTTCGCAAGGATGGGTTATCTGTTTCGCTGTGCCCTATTAACCCACGCAAGGAACCTGGTGCAGAATCTAAATCCACTGCTAATATATGCCATCAGCTAATGAACCTTTATGAGTTTGTTGAAATCACGAAGCAGAAGATGGGATTCGGTGTGACATCAGATGAGATCCTTCTGGGCTTACCACCTATGAGAGATAAGCAGCGTTGCATGGATCTTATTACGGGTGCGTCAATTCCGGGTATAACAGCCTACCGTTTGAAGCCAACGGTAAATACTGACTTGCTTGACCAGATTTTTAGACCATTTCGCGTGTTCGTGGGCATATTAATGACAACGCTTACAAGGTTGGTTTGCCAAGCCATTCCGATGTCTCCACATTCTTCGGTGTTTCAGATTTTTCGGGTTATCGTGGTGCTACTATCAAGGATATTGACTCGTGGTCGAGCCTTTTCAAAGGAGGGGAGGATGATGCAGATCAACAAGGAATTTTGGCAGTTCTGGAGAACAACGGAGGCACGGCCGTGTGCCGGAAAGGAAACGACCCTGCACAATTGGGCTGAATGGGATTTTTACTTTCTGCGTGTGTGCACGGTCGTGCAACGCGAAAAATCAGAAAAAAGGGTTTTCGTATTTGCTGGTTTTGTGAACAATTAGTTTAGGGTATTTTAGTATTTTCATTTATAGGTCGTTTTAGGGTTTGTGTGAGTATTTATACTTATTTTAGGGTTTTGAACAACTTAGTTTTTGAGTTTATGAAATAGAGAAAAGCTTAGGCTTTCATACAATCTCTAGCCTCAAGGCATCAGAATGAGTGGAGGAGGTATTGTGAGTATGAAAAGTAAAATAGGGGAGAGAATGAGCGGGAGGAATAGTAAGGGGATTGTTGTTGTGAGTATGACAAGCGAGTCTCATTAAATATAAAAAATAATATAAACTTGCCATTTTGGGATGTTCTAGGTCGAATGGGACGCCCAAAATGGGCAAATTGTCCTAAGTCGAGGGGGGCGGAGGGAGTATACCAAAAGCTACACATTAATTCACCAAAGTTTAGATTGTACTGCATATCTCTTTTCTTATCTGCTCTACGATCAAAAAATATCAGCTTCCATGTATAAGTCGTGAAACTTCATTGACATTATAGAGAATATAATTTACTGTTTGGTTGCTGCCTAGTCTTTATGAACATTTTTCTCTGGTTGGCTGTTAAGGGATTTGTTCATTCCGGTTCCTTCAATTGCCTCCTTATATATAACCATCTTGGGCTTGCCTGTGCGTGTTTTATAGAAGCACGATGAGCGTGGTAATGCCGGGCAAGCTGGTCGAAGCTTCAGTCACAAGGAAACCACTGGTGAGTTCTTGATTTATAAACTTGTAAAGCTATCTATTGGACTAGATCTGCTTGCATCTGATCTTGGCCCCACTGGCATGTTATTTGCAAGATTTGTTGTATCATAGAGCGTAAAACCACCAAGTCATTCCCAAAAGAAACTTTTTTTTTCAGTAATTGGTATTGAGGAATTGCTTCACGTGTCCTTTTTGAAGTTCTCTGTTCACATTGCGCACCGAAATAATAAAACTTTTTTTTTCGTTTTCATTCCGGAGATTAATACTGTTTTTTTTTGTGCATGTAAAAGAGCGTGGATGGTGGAGGGATTCAAGGGATCGGCAGAGCGAAAGGGGAACTAACAGAAGGACAACAAATGATAGTCGTCAGAGAGATGAGAAATCACACGCTAGGGCAGAAGACACTCGTACTTGGCGCCATGATGGCTATTCTAAACTTGAGGCTGACTACCCCAAAGCACCTGCAAGGAAAAGACCTTCATTCAGAGAGAAGAAGATCCCAGTGGATGCTGCTGAAGCTGTTGAGAAATTAGCAACAGAACCTACTAAGCCAAGCAACATTAATACCCCTGTATTAGGAGATGAAAAGAAAGAAGAGAGAAGAAAGACACTTCGAGAGAGACCCGAGAAGCCATTTGCAGGAGAAAGGGAAGCCAACCACAGGGATTTACGGAGGGGTAACTTTTCGTCAAGAGATAGATACGGAAGTAATGGAGGAGGAGGTTTCCAGAGAGGAAGAGAGAGATTTGGTGAAAGGCAAGGGCCGAATCGTTCAAGTGGTCAGCCTGTTGAGAAGTGGAAACATGATCTTTTCGATGAAGCTAATCGGAGTCCAACCCGAAAGAATGAGGAAGATCAGATTGCCAAGGTTGAAGCACTCCTTGCATCTTCGTAGCCTAAACTCTAGGGCCGGTGGAGGACGCATCGTCATTATTAGGTTCTTGATTATGGGTTAATGTAGTTTGTTATGTTTGTTTGGGAATTTACAAATTTGACTTGTCTGCATTTTGGATTCTCCGAGTATTATGTTTTTGTACCTAGTTGTGTTCATTCAGTTTGGAGTTAGTCATTGTTCCATATTTGGCTATGCTCGTACTTTGTTTTCCAAAATTTAAAATGAATGCCATTTCTGTTACACATGTGACTACTTGCAATTACCCTTTTACTCAGTAAGGGGCCCGGTCCACATGGTTAGTTAAATGCAAGAGACTGATAGAGATGCTTAGCATCAGATAAACATCTCTATTAGATAGTTTTTAACTTTTAACATACTGTATGCTTTTTCAACATTCATTGATATACTCGTATAGGACATCAGACATGTTGCATGCTGCAGGTCTAAGCTTTGCTCCACTAGTATCAGTGCAGCCAAAGGAAGATCCAAAGCTTTCATCACATGTGGTCGCATAAACTGTGGAGGCATGCATGTATGGGTGGTTCAGTTTTACTGCCTTATCTGCAGCAACTTCATATACAACTAATCAAGGTAGGATTTTGATGGATAAAAATTAGGGGGGGGGGGTAAGTGGTTCGGCTCAAATCGCGGTTCGGAACCGAACCAAATCAAACCACGCAATTTAGTTCGGTTTTCAAGCAATAGTGGTTTGGTTCGTTTTCAAAAATTGTCAAACCGTGTGGTTCGGTTTGGTCTGGGGTCTGGATCCCCAAAACCACGGTTCAAGACCGCGAGACCGAACCACCAAACCGTTCAACATTAACCGTAAATATTCATATCTTTCATTTTCACCTCACATTTAGATTGAAACCCCTAATTCTATTCATGAGTTTTAGTCAATAACCTTTTTTTATTTTGGTTAATATTCTTGTAATTATGTTAATTCACTCTTTATCACATACCATTACAAGTACTCAAATGACATGTTGTTATCATAAACAGTGAAGCACAATTTCAAGTTGTGTTTAAATACTGAATCTCTTATGTATGTCGTGTATAGAAATTCAAACAAACATAACAATGAATTGTGTAGTCTGAAACCATGTTCTAATTAATGGTTTAAGTAATATTCTATTTCATGGTTTGAACCATGGTTGAATTGTGATTTAAACCGCGGTTTGAATCATAAAATCAAACCACGGTTCGAACCAAACCGAACCAAACATGGCGGTTTGGTTTAGTTCGGTTTGAATTTTTCATGCTTCGGGTTGAGATTTTTCCAAACCGATGACTAGTGGTTCGCTTCATAAATTGCCCCAAACCGAACCATTTACATCCCCTCTCGTAATAAAAACCTAGCAAGTGTAATAGTTACCGATGTAACAACGTACAAATGTAATGATCGAACCATAGAGACTCGTTGGCAAGCAAATATATTTAAGTTGTGTAAAAGTAACCAAAGGGGTTTTTGTTTATTGATTATTAATTGCTATTTAGCAAGAAATTAAAATATTAATATTAAGCATAACAATTAAAAGAAGAGATTTAACCAGATTAAAGGAATATTCACAGATTGAATTTCATTAATATAATCACTTTATGCTATATTTTGGGCAAAAGAATTGCTATAACTCGTTCAAAGGTTCGTTCACTTGATTAAGGGCTGAAACGTATGGTGTTCGGATTGCAACCCTAATATTTCTTTCCCAATTATATTTTCCGTGAAGTTAATATAACAATCTAGAAACTCATTAAGTTTTAAGGAATAATTGAACATAGATTCGTTTGGTTTACGTGAATTTACCAATTAAATCTAATCAAGGGAATAGAGATATTTATGTAACAATCCGTGTCAATTAAATTGGTTACACCATTCAATTAAAGGGAAAAATATCTTAACATATAATTAACCCTTTGATTGATTAATATCCCCAATAATAAGAATGAGTTAGGGTTTGGAAGAATTAAAACAAAAATATAATAAAGATCTGATATCAATTACATCCAATTCATGAATAATAAGTTTAGCTACTCGTATTCATGTTTGTCATCACATAAACTGAACAAATAAACATAAAAATCTGAAATTTTGATGTTTGAATAAATAAATCCTTCAATCCTTCTTACATAAATTAGAATAAATAAGCTAAAAAAGTGCATCTTAATTACTGCTTATAGTTTTTCTATTTATATATGGGAAAGATAAGACCTAAAAATATCAACAACACCTCACAATCCTTGTCTAACGAGGTAACTGAAAAAGTAGCTGCCGGGTTGGGAGCAGACACACCCCTTTATTGGGAGCGGACGCTCCCAAATTCCAGTAAATGCGTTTTTTTTCCGTTTTGGGAGCGGATGCTCTCCTTTTTTGGAAGCAGACGCTCCCCTCTTTTTCTAGGCAAGTGCTGAACTTTCTCTTTAATTTCTCCAAGGTCCTTTTGTCTCTAACTTGTACCATTGATCACAGCTTTCATCAAAATAACTCAAAAGTCCACAATTCAACATCTTTTCATTCTTTTACCATGTATTAATAGAATACTCAAAAACACATTAAAATACTAATAAAATCCGAGTTTAAACATTAAACTAGAATGAAAATTAATTCATTTGGACATGTAAAAACACAATAGCAAATGAAAGGGGGAATTAAAGAATCAAAGGGGGAATTAAATAATACTCCCTCCGTCCCACTTAAATTGAGCCATGACATTTTTGCACGCTTTTTAAGTTTTTTTTTTTTTTTAAAATGAATAAAGAATTGAAAGTGGGTAGACAGTAGAAAATGAGCAAGTTTTGGGAGAAATCAGTTTCTTCATAAATTATAAAAAGTCCAATTTTTTTCAACTTGCAAGTATTTGACGAATATAGGAACAGTTTAAAAAAACAGGACTTTTTATAATTTAGGGAGAAACTAGTTTCCTCCAAAATATTGTGGTAGAAAATTAAAGGAGAGAGAATATAAAAGTTAAAAACATTTAATAGGAGAGAGAATGAGTGAGAGAAATAGTAAGTTAATGATTAGTTTTTTTGTAAATATGTTAAAATTATAAGGGTATAATGAATGGTTTTTTTGTAAATAATATAAACATTATGAGGGTATAAATATCAAAAATACTGTTCACTTTTTTTCATTTATGAAATGACTCATTTTTAAAGTAGAACGTTCCAAAAAGGAAAGTGACTCAATTGAAGTGGGACGGAGTGAGTAACTTTTTTAATGAGACGGATGGAGTAGTTGTTTTCAACTCTTGATAATTGAAGACAAATAATAATATAATATGCCAAGCATGGAATCGACTGTATAGATAAAGTTATTGAGATAAAATTACAAACCAAATCAGAAGTAGTGCTTGAAACAAAATAGCAAAATCAAAGGAGGAATTAAAGAATCAGGAAGCAAGAGTATCAATAATACCCATAACAACGACACAGATATTCTTGAAACCCTCCTCTCGAGTTGCAAGGTCAGCTGCATAAGCCAACTTTCCTTGGTACCTCTTGTAAGCATTGTGACAAGCGTCTGGATAATCTGCTGCTGCCATAACATCCAAGTAAGCGTAGTCATACGACTCTGCCTCCAAATCTTGAAGTGAATCTTGAAGAGCTTTAGTTGCAAAAGCGTACTTTTGGGCACATTCTGTGAGTACCCTTTTGTTGAAATTTGTGCTGCTCTTGGTTGAAGAAGTATTGGAAATCCTTTGTGACAAGTAGGAATTAGTAGCTGTAGCGTTAAGGACACCGACTTTAACCATGATTATAGCCAGGCCTTTGGTGTCGACATTGGAGCTTGTCATGTCTGATTTGAGGGAGGATACGCAGAGGTCGTAGAATTTGGTGTTTTTGCAGGTTTTTTGGATCAAATCTATGTCTCCGTTGACGAAAATTGCTGATGAGATGAGAAAGAGTTTCAGTAAAGAGTTAGAGTATCTGCCCATTTTAGAGCTCGTGAGATGGATAGAAAGAGTGTTGGGTGGGGGCAGGAGTAGGGAAGAGAGAGTTAGTTATATAGTGGCAGTGCTATCCGACCCAGAACTGCTGCAACAGTGTTTGACTCGGATTTCTTCGCCACATTTCTCAACTATTTACTCCCAAAATGATACTTTCGTTTTTTTATCATTATTACGAATGAATGAACTTTGATCTATTATTTTAAACTGATTTAATTATTCTAATAAAATGTACAACTTGTTATTAATAGCATTATTGATGGTGTGTCAATTACAAATTTTAAATTTACATTAGTATAATCAAATTAACTATAATTATTGCTCAAATTTCATTTGTAATTTTAATAAAATTGTAATGTTGTTTCAATCTCATTTTTTTTATAATAAATATTGCACTTTCTTTTTAAATTTGTTATTGAAGAAATATTGGAGTGAATTATCTGTTATATTATATACTCAACTGAGGAATTTGCATATATATACAATGGAGAGCCCTTATACGAAGAGACTAAAAACTACTATACATTAACCTAAAATAAATGAACAAGCTTAATGTACATGAACAGAAGAGGAAGCATCACGAAGAGCACCAGTCGCATGAGGCGGGCGCCTGGGACACTTTGAGGCGGCAGCCTCAAAGGCAGAAGGTCAGCGTTTGGTGAAAAAGGGTTGAGGCGGGCGCCTGGAACCTGGTGGTGCGGCCGCCTGGAATGTCGCAGTGGAAGCCGTAGAGAGGAGTAGGAGGCGGACGCCTGGCTTCAAGTGGGGCGGACGCCTCACTTGATTGATAATACTCCCCCTCAAGTTGGAGCGTGAAGATCTCGAACGCCCAAATTGGAGAGGAAGAACTGCAAGCGGAGGACACCGAGACTCTTGGTGAGAGCATCGGCCAATTGCTGAGACGTATGAACATATGCAGTAGCAATGTTTTTATTGCGTATCTCGTCACGAACAAAGTGACAGTCGATCTCAATGTGCTTCGTACGTTCATGGAGCACGGGATTGGCTGCGATATGCATGGCAGATAAACTGTCAGACCGAATCAGCATAGGACCATGTTGAATAACACCAAGTGACAAAAGAAGACCCTTAAGCCACTTCAATTCGCAAGTGGCAGCTGCAAGTGCCCTATATTCGGCTTCAGCAGAGGACCGAGAAACAGTTTGTTGTTTCTTGGTTTTCCACGCAATAGGCGAAGAACCCAAAAAAATTAAGTAACCGTAATAGATCTCCGTGTAAGCGGACTGCCTAGCCCAATCTGAGTCACAATAAGCCGTCAACCGCAAGCTAGAATCGTATCAAGCATGAGTCCTTGACCGGACTCGATTTTAAGTACCGAACAACCCGTAACGCCGCCTCCCAATGAGCCACACGAGGCGACCCCGCATAAACTGCGCAAGAATATGAACAGAGTAACTAAGCTCCGGTCGAGTAATAGTCAAGTAAATCAAACGCCCAATCAACCGACGATACTTGTCGGGTGCATGTAGAAGAGGACCATTATCTAGAGCAAGGCGATGATTTTGTTCAAGTGGCATCCCTGTCGGCTTGGCACCAAGCATACCCAACTCCGAAATAATATCAAGCGCATACTTCCGCTGACACAAAAACAGCCCATCTTTATTTCGTGCAACCTCAATACCCAGAAAATACTTTAAGAAACCCAA
This sequence comes from Adenophora triphylla var. japonica, assembly GCA_022495995.1. Classification (NCBI taxonomy): domain Eukaryota; kingdom Viridiplantae; phylum Streptophyta; class Magnoliopsida; order Asterales; family Campanulaceae; genus Adenophora; species Adenophora triphylla. Next base: position 60,209 of record JAFEMH010004918.1, on the reverse strand, counting down.
ATCCTTCATACGAAAACATTTTCCAAGATATGCCTTGAACTTACTAATTAATTCTGAGTCATTCCCACCAACAATTAAATCATCAACATAAACTAAAACAGTTAATATTGACCCATTCTTCCGGTAAGTGAAAAGAGAATGATCCGAACTCGACTGTTGAAAACCATAACCCTTAAGAGATGACATCAACTTAAAGAACCAACATCGTGGTGCTTGTTTTAAACCATAAAGAGACTTACGAAGTCTACATACCTTACCCGAATCATCACGAAATCCTGGTGGCAATCTCATATAAACTTCATCCTGCAGCTCACCGTGGAGGAATGCATTGTGCACATCCATTTGATGAAGTTCCCAGTTGGAGGCAACTGCAACTGTCAGAAAAGTGCGGACTGTCACCATCTTGGCTACCGGGGCGAATGTCTCATTATAATCGATCCCCTCAACTTGTCTATTTCCAAGAACCACGAGTCGAGCTTTATATCTTTCTACTGTCCCGTCGGAGTTGTATTTGATTTTATAGACCCATTTGCATCCTATTGCCTGTTTGCCTTGTGGTAAGTGTTGCAAGGTCCACGTATTATTAGACTCTAAGGCCGCAATCTCATCATGCATGGCTTTCCGCCATTTGGGATCCTTTACCGCCTCATGATATGAGGTAGGTTCAACACCCGTACTAACTGCTGCCAAGAAAGCACGGTGATGCACAGAAAATCTATCACAGTTCATATATTTGTGTATAGGATAGCGAGTACCTTTAGACTTTGAAGGAGATGAAGCACACGCAGGAGGGTATATTTGAGCTGTGTGCATAACGTAGTCTTTTAAGTAAGCAGGTGCCTGTTTTGCCCGATGACCCCTACCCAACTGTTCAATCCCCGGAGTGTCAGTTAAATCCGGAGGACTACTCCCCCTCAACTCCGAATCATCACCCAAAGTCGAAGGACCTGGTGTCTCAGCCAAAGCAGTAGCAGGTTGCAGTATCACACTTTCTCCCTCACTCGGCATGGTAGCTTCTCCCTCAGCTGCAACTGGCACCTCCACATTCAGTCTAGATACAGGGGTAATATCAAGTTGCTGAACCTCATAAGAAGAAGACGGAACTGGTGCCAAATTATTCGGCACATCTTGCACTGTATCCATAAACGGAAATATTTGTTCAAAGAACACAACATCTCGGGAAACAAAAAATTTTCTTTTATCTAAATCATACACTTTCCACCCTTTTTGTCCAAAAGAATAACCAACGAATATGCAACGGCGTCCTCTTTCACCAAACTTGTCATGATCTCTCCGTTGATCATGAACATAACAAAGGCACCCAAAGATTTTTAAAAGACTATAAAGAGGGGGTTTGCCATGTAGAACTTGATATGGGGTCTGTCCGTCAAGTAGACGAGTAGGAGTACGATTAATTAAGTGACAGGCAGTAAGAACACACTCACCCCAAAACCGAATAGGTAAGTTGGCCTGAAAACGAAGAGCTCGAGCAACATTCAATATATGGCGATGTTTCCTTTCCACTCGTCCATTTTGGCCGAGGAGTACTGTACACGATGATTCAAACAAAATCCCATTGTCACGAAAATAAGGCCGTAAAGGACGTAGTTCAAGCACCATTATCACTACGAATGGTTTTGACTTTGTTTGCCAAACCGCCTTTACGTCATAGAGCAAAAATTTTTAACAATACCGGCACTTCGCTTTTCTCAGCTAATAAATAAACCCACACCGCACGAGAATAATCATCGACAATAGTCAAAAAATAAGATGCACCACAAGAAGATTTAACGCGGTAATCACCCCATAAATCAATATGAATCAAAACAAAAGAGTCTCCCGCTCTATTATTACTTAAAGGAAAACTATCCCGAGTTTGTTTTGCTCTAAGACAAATGTCACAAGGAGATTTCAAACAATCCTTCTCCTTGCTGCTCCCTACACCAGGAATATTACTTAAAACAGACTCCGAGGGGTGACCCATCCGCATGTGCCAAAGGTGACGAGTCGTCTGACAGGAAACATTATTTGCTTGTGCACTACCAATAGCTCGAAACAAATATACCCCATTGCGTTGCTCACCCGCTCCAATCAAAGTCCTCGTGACTCGGTCCTGTATAATACACAAATTAGAAGAAAATGTGACAGTGCAATGTAATTGCATAACAAGCTGCGCAACAGAAATAAGAGTGCAATGCATGGAAGGAACAAATAGGACATCTTCCAAATAAAGATTTCGCCCAAGGGAGAGTGACCCCTTTTGCTTTGCCAAAGCTATTTCTCCGTTCGGCATCCCAATCTCACAGTTGGGAATAGAAGATAAATTAGTCAGAAATTCAAGATTACCCGTCATATGTTGTGAAGCTCCTGTATCCAACAACCATTCATAATTCTTACCAGAAAGTTTGTCGGAGGAGGTCGGAGTACAAGCATTGAGAAGATTCACCAAAGTAGATACTTGATCGTTGCTCAGGCCGGAAAAATTATTACGAACGTTCTCTGCAGTTACATGGTTACTGTTCGAAGAAGCAGAGGATCCACCCTTGATGTCAACTGCATTAGCCCTACCACGATTACCCTGTCCACGACCTCGAGACCCACTGCTACGACCAACTCCAGCCACCCTATTCCTCTCTTCCCACCATTCCGGATACCCGTGAAGTTGAAAACAATCTTTCACAACATGTCCAGCTTTCCCACAATGAGAGCACGTACCTGTCTTGTCTCGGAAAACCTTGACTGGTGGCGAAGGTTTTGGTCCAGGAGTAGCGACATCAGCAGACCTGGAATATCCCTTTGCAGCGAAGGCAACAGCTTCTGCCCTATCTTCGTTTCCTTTAGCTACGTCATGCCTGCTTTCTTCTTGGGTAATCAAGGAATAGGCACGAGTAATGGGTGGAAGAGGATCGGTACTCAAGATGTTGGAGATTACCGTCCCAAATATGGCCGAATTCAGGCCCATCAAAACCGATGAAGCTTCTGGCTTCCTGTTTCTTCGTCAAAGTAGTCGCTATATCGCAAGTGCACCCTTGGCAAGAACAGCTAATCGGAGGATCATAATTAACAAGTTCATCCCACATCAATTTGAGTTTACCGTAGTATTCCACCACCGGCAACCCTCCCTGTTTGCAATTAGCAATCTCGGCTTTGAGTTGGTGAATGCGAGGTGCATTGCCAACTGAAAATCTCTCTTGGAGATCATCCCACAGAGTCTTGACCAAGTCGGCATAAGTCAGTGTTGAGCGTAGGGTCGATTCAACCGTATTGAGGACCCATGCTACCACCATGGAATTGACCATAAGCCATTCTTCTGTATCACTTGCATCGGCTGCAGTCACTGCACCGGTGATGAAGCCAAGCTTTCTTTTAGCCCGGAGAGCATTCCTCATAGATCGAGCCCATTCGTCGTAGTTTGAACCCTTTAGAATCACCGGTGAAATTATCAAACCAGGATTGTCGGAGGGATGTAAATAAAACGGAGAGTGAGTCGGATCATCCTTCTTGGAGGAGGAGACCTTCGTTGGATCAACTTCATTAACCATAGCAGCAATCGGCAGCTAGGTTTTAGGTGAGGATCAGTTTTGAGGCTCTGATACCATGAAGAAATATTGGAGTGAATTATCTGTTATATTATATACTCAACTGAGGAATTTGCATATATATACAATGGAGAGCCCTTATACGAAGAGACTAAAAACTACTATACATTAACCTAAAATAAATGAACAAGCTTAATGTACATGAACAGAAGAGGAAGCATCACGAAGAGCACCAGTCGCATGAGGCGGGCGCCTGGGACACTTTGAGGCGGCAGCCTCAAAGGCAGAAGGTCAGCGTTTGGTGAAAAAGGGTTGAGGCGGGCGCCTGGAACCTGGTGGTGCGGCCGCCTGGAATGTCGCAATGGAAGCCGTAGAGAGGAGTAGGAGGCGGACGCCTGGCTTCAAGTGGGGCGGACGCCTCACTTGATTGATAATAGTTATAAAATAAATATTACATTTAAAAAAATGAAAATAATTCTAGTACAATTTTACTATTGTGCAAGTTATATATATATAAATAAAACATAGTATTATTTTAAAATTTTGATAAATTAAATATGATATTTTTATGAGACGAGTAGATAAAGTATTTAAAAAGACATTAGATTTTCAAATTAAATGAATATGATACGAGTAGTAATAAAGTATGTAAAATTTAAAACTTGTTATTGATAATATTATTGATGGTGTATTAGTGAAGAGTTAGAGTATCTGCCCATTTTAGAGCTCGAGAGATAGATAGAAAGAGTGTTGGCTGGGGCAGGAGCGGGGAAGAGAGAGTTATATAGTGCTATCCGACCCAGAACTGCTGCAACATTGTTTGACTCGGATTTCGCCACATTTCTCAACTATTTACTCCCAAAATGATATACTTTTTTTTTAATCATTATTACTACGAATGAACTTTGATCTATTACTTTAATCTGATTTAATTATTCTAATAAAAATGTAAAACTTGTTATTGATAATATTATTGATGGTGTATCAATTACAAATTTTAGATTTACATTAGTATAATCAAATCAACTATAATTATTGCTAAAATCTGGGGAGAAACGCGTTTCTTCGTCGGTTATGGAGAAATGGGGCAACGTTTGTCGCGCGACATACTTAGCCACAACAACTGGATATCACTTTCATCAGTTCTGGATATCCAGAACATTGAATATGGATATCCAGAAGCTTTGGAAAGGATATCCAGAAAAAATATTTGGTTTCTGGATATCCTTTCCAAAGCTACGGATATCCATATTCAATGTTCAGATATCCGAAGCTTTGGAAAGGATATCCAGAAACTGGCTAAGTATGTCGCGCGACAAACGTTGCCCCGTTTCTCCGTACGCGACGGAGAAACGCGTTTCTCCCCAGACCGACTCAAATTTCATTTGTAATTTTAATAAAATTGTAATGTTGTTTCAATCTCAATTTTTTTTATAATAAATATTGCACTTTCTTTTTAAATTTGTTATAGAATAAATATTGCATTTAAAAAAATGAAAATAATTCTAGTACAATTTTACTATTGTGCAAGTCATATATATATATATATATATATATATATATATATATATATATATATATATATATATATATATATATATATATATATAAATAAAACATAGTATTATTTAAAATTTTGATAAATTAAATATGATATTTTTATGAGAAGAGTAGATAAAGTATTTAAAAAGACATTAGATTTTCAAATTAAATGAATATGTATACATACGAGTAGTAATAAAGTATGTAAAATGGCATACTGGGATTTGCTAAACTTGTTAACAATAAATATTTTAAATTCAAAATTTGGTTTAATATAATTGTATATTTTAACTTAAATGTTTATTTGATTTTTTAATTAATTTAACACAAAATTTCAAAAAAAACTTGTTTTACACTCGCTTAATAAAAAAACGTCTTTTAGTCAAATAAAACTATTATACTAGTATAAAGAAATAAAGAGATTAACAAGATATAACAGTAAAAATATAAAAAAATCATTTAATAACTTCAGTCAATCCAATACAACAAATTCACTAGTACGATTAGAGCGTAAACAAAAATATTGTTTATAAGTGTTAATTCGATCCAAATACGGTGTAACTAATTCAGGTGCACAATTATATATGAAGTGAATTCAAAATGACACGAGTGTCGGCATCGGGTATCCTCCTGTAATGTAACTGTTACTTTGACGTAATGATTATTATTAATGTGTACGATTGCAATTACAACATTTTGATACCACGGTGGCGTAGATAGATAATTTTATTTAAATATTATATGTATGTACTATTCATTTACATTAATTAACATATTACTATTTTTTTCGTCCCAAAATAAATAATTAATATTATTTTTTATAAAAATAATATTATATTTGATCTATTGTTAGTGTTCAACTATATTTTAAAGATCTCTACTAGAAAGTCTGTTTGTATACATATATAAAACTACTTGTGATTCCGTTTAAAAATAAACAATTTTAATTTTTCTTAAAAACAATAATCATTTTTTGACCAAAGAAGTAACAATAAAGTCTTAGTCATTTTATAAACATATGTGTATATATTATATGATATAAATATTATACTGAGTATTATTCGCATAAAAAATACATTTGAGAATAGAAACATTTACATAACTCAAATATATATTAATCGAGATAAATATTATATATTATCGATATAAATTTGCTTGTATCATTTACATACGATTCATCTTCATTTTCATTTTTATCATCTTGAGATAGTTTGTTATCCTGCTAAACAAACACATGTTAAAACATATAAGAACCAAATTAGTAATCATAAATAAAATGTACTATTTCAAATATAAATAAAATTGTAAAAAATATTAAATTAAAATTATCTTATTACTTGACTCATTAAACCATTGATCTTCTCTCCAGTTCTCAATTTTCTCAAAATTTATATTTTATTTCTAGCAATTTAGAATATCACTAGTAATATACTCCCTCCGTCCCATTAGTAAAAGGAAAATTACTGTAGACGCGTAGAATAAGGAAAAAAATAATGATATAAATGTTGTGAGTGTAAAAGTAAAATAGGAGAGAGAATGAGTGGAGGGAATAGTGAATTATAATGGTGTTGTAAGTATTAAAATAATGTAGGAGAGAGAATGAGTGGATGAAATAGTAAAGATTCCTTTTCATTTTAGGAAATTTGTGGTTTGTAATGGGACGACCAAAAAGGAAAATTTGTGACTTGTAATGGGACGGAGGGAGTATGTTTATGTTCTACTAATAGGAGGATTGAGTTAAAATGAAAAGTGAAGATTTAACCCATCTAATTCCAACTAATTCCAACTGTATTTTTTGAAACTGAAAAAAAAAATTAATTAACATAAAAATCAAATATTAAAATAAGTAGTAAAGGGTAGGGTAATTAATGAATTTACCGTTTTCCTATGTGCCTGCACACAGAAAAAGAGATAAGTTGGTGTGAAAAGAAAAAAAAGTAATGGGAATATAAATTCCCATCAAATATATACTCACATGTCCTTAAATTAAATGATTGATCTCTTTTTCTTTTTCTTTTTCTTTTTCTTTTTCTTTTTTTGGGAGGGGGGGGGGGGGAATAGCATAGATTTTTTTTTCTTATCATAAGTCAATTAAATGATTGGTCTATTTTTTTATTTTTTTTTTGGGGGAATAGCATTGAATTTTTTTCATATCATAAGTCAAATTTGTCTCCGTCTTATATGAACGCATATTTATACGGTTGAAATTGTCACAAATTTATTCATGTTAGTTATCTTGTAAAAAATTAACAAAATTGGATGACGTGCCCAATTATTGGCGGGAATGTTCTGTTTAATTTGGACATGTGAGCACCTCAACTCGGGATCTAACGCGTGTCCCAAACTTGAAAAGCCCAAACTAAGAAAACCCATCTTAAATTTTTAAAAACTTTTATTTCACTTTAAAAGAAAACTAATTCTCAAACTTCCAAAATAAAATCAACTGATAATATCTCCACTCGGAGGAATTTCAACAATTACTTCAATGAACCATAACTTGATCAATTACATTGAAAACCCTGATTAGCATTGTTTAACAAAAGAGTTTTGGACTTTTTACCAAAAACTCATTCAAAAACATGCTATTTACAAAAAAAAAAACATGTAAGTTGTGATTTTACAAAAAACTATTTAGCTAAATATGAATATTACAAAAAACTATTTTTGCACACAAAACACACACCCATCTCTCTTTACCCTCTTTATCTTTACTCAACCCAACTCCGGTGACAAGCTTCCCTCCGGCGACCACCTTCCCCACCTCCGGCGACCACCTTCCCCTACTTCCTGCCCATACTACAGACAGATTTGACCATCAAGACCAAGATTTCCGAAATGAGAAAAAGCATCAACGCAGAGATCTGTTCACTTCAGAGCATCATTCCCATCAAATCTGTGGAATAATACGCCTGTAAACTGCTTGGAACGTCAGTCCCCCATTCCTTGAAACTTTTTGTCCTTCCTCCCTCCGTTGCTGAACTCAAAAGCTTTACAACTGGATCAGCTTCAAGTTCTTTCTCAGTCAGAGCCTCAAACATAGGATGACTTTTCAAACAAGAATCCATCCACTCTCCCAGTTCTTCCACATCTGTAATGGTGTATATGATCCCGCCAACCTTAAGAACATATGCGTACTCATCTAGCAAGAACGGGCTGATCACTCGCCTCCGATGATTCTTCTCTTTGAAGTGAACGGTGAATTTATGTAATGAATTGAGAAGAGTTTAATGGTGAAAATGATGGAGGTTTTCGGAATTTTGATGTTTATCGGTTGTTTATCATTTGTATCAGTTGTTATCAGTTTTTATCAGTTGTTTATCATTTGTATCAGTTTTTTATCAGTTTTTTATCAGTTGTAATTGAGAAGAGTTTAATGGTGAAAATGATGGAGGTTTTCGGAATTTTGATGTTTATCAGTTGTTTATCCTTTGTATCAGTTGTTTATCAGTTATTTTATCAGTTGTTTATCATTTGTATCAGTTGTTTATCAGTTTTTATCAGTTGTTTATCATTTGTATCAGTTGTTTATCAGTTGTTTTTATCAGTTGTTTATCATTTGTATCAGTTGTTTATCAGTTTTTATCAGTTGTTTTTATCAGTTGTTTATCATTTCTATCAGTTGTTTATCATTTGTATCAGTTGTTTATCAGTTATTTTATCAGTTGTTTATCAGTTGTTTATCAGTTGTTTTTATCAGTTGTTTATCATTTGTATCAGTTGTTTATCAGTTGTTTATCATTTGTATCAGTTGTTTATCAGTTGTTTATCATTTGTATCAGTTGTTTATCAGTTGTTTTTATCAGTTGTTTATCATTTGTATCAGTTGTTTATCATTTGTATCAGTTGTTTATCGCAGTTTTAGCATACCATTTTACTCCGTCCAACTTGCAAGGAAGTGGTATCAAGAGGCGATGATTTTTAGATTGTTGTTGCTATATGAGATGGATTGTTCTCACTAAATGATTTTTTTTTTAAATTGTTCATGATCAATTATATTTGTGCAAAACTTAAAGTTTGAAAATGAATGACAAGATTGTTTTACATTTTATGTTTATTTTTTTTTATTTTTTTTAAGAAAATAGTGCTTTCAATTTACAAAAGTAGTTTTTTGTAATTTTTATAAAAGTTTTTTGTAATTTCCATCTTGTGTGTATTTTTTTGTAATTTCCATCTTTTAAAATGAGTTTTTTGTAAATGCCCCAAGAGTTTTCCATACAACTTATAAAAGAGTAATGCTTAAATAGGACTCCCAATAAGCTACTCATATACATATCCTGACAAGTCCCAAAAGTAAAAGTCCACACTCTTATCCCCTGAAGGGAATGGACCGTAAGCAGAGCGAACCCAGAGCTAGCTGGTTCTCCCCGAAATGCGTTGAGGCGCAGCAGTTGACTGGACATCTAGGGGTAAAGCACTGTTTCGGTGCGGGCCGCGTGAGCGGTACCAAATCGAGGCAAACTCTGAATACTAGATATGACCTCGCTGTCTTAGCACAATCTAAAATAGTAAAAGGGAAAGGGTGAGAATAAATCTTAATAAGCTATTATGAATGCAGCAAGATGCCAAACAATATGCAACACATAGCATGGTCACAATTAACACATTCTTAAAGCGGTAAACACCTTACGTTACCTCATTTTACCTTTTCCGTCTGAACAATAAGTCGTACAACGTGGGAGTAAAACTCCACTATTTGGTGAACTGCCTCCATGCACATTCATCGCTTATAGGACTCATACCCCAGAGATCCTTATAAGAAAATCAGATACTTATATGACCCTTATTCAGAGTAGCATATAATATCGCCGCTACCTGTAAAGCTTTTGGCTTAATACAGAAGCATTCCACCTAACTCCATAAAATCGCAGCGGACTGTAAAGCTTTTGGCTCAATACAGCTGCTAGCACTCCCACTCTGTGGCCACAGGGGGACCGGTCACAGGTATGATGAACCTTCAATCACTTATAGAACAAATCAATAATTGATTGAATTCCATTATACCCCCGAATCACATATAATATAAACACGTTCAAGCACATAATAGATACTTGAAATAAAATCCACAAAAGGGATAAGAATATAACAACATGGTAATGTATACTCATGTTAAATCAATACTATAGTGCAACATTTATTTAATACACTATGCATAATACCATCAATGAATATGCGTTCAAGTAAGGTATCAATATAGCCAAATAATCCACACTTGGGATATAGCATAACAATATACCAATTAGTCCCCACTCGGGATACAATATAATCAACATGCCAGATAATCCACAATTGGGATACAATATAACAATATGCCAAATAATCCACACAGGGGTACAGTACAACGATGTAATACATATACATTCCTTACTAACGTAGTAGAGTAACTCATAGCCTCTACACTATTCAAACTAATCACCAAAGGTATGGGAGCAAGTAAGGTCACTATGTATCATAAACCATTCCTACGAAGTCATTACACACCCTTGAATTACCGTAATAAAATTTCAAGACCAAATTCCCAAGTTTGAACCACTTTGAAGAAGTTACGAATCAAGCTTATCACCCATCTTCCGAACAATATTTAAACTACTTCCACAATTTCATTTTAACCAATTAAGGTGTCATAGTGTAGCCCAAGTATTCTACTTTAATCTAGGTGAAAGAGGGTTCATTTATATCCTAGTTAAATTGAGTTTAAGCAGCTTTGAAAATGGTCAAGAGTTACAGGCCAGGGCACGACTCGTGCCCCAGGGCACGACTCGTGCCCATTTGACCTTCCCCAGAATCTGGCGTCCCCAGCAAGGCACGACTTAGGTTTAACAAAGATCACGACTCGTCCCACACTCAGGCACGACTCATGCCACAGGGCACGACTCGTGCCCTGAGCCCAGAATTCAGAACAAGGCTGGAAATTCCTCAATAGCTATACCAAATTGTCCCAAACCAAATCTCCCTTGTTTTAGTGAACCTAGAAGGACTTACTAATTTCATACTTCTCATACTAAATCATTTAAACCCAAAATAATATACACCTAGATCAATTAAAACTTGATTTCCTATCCATTTCACTACCACATTTCATGTCTAACATCCTTACTTCCCAATTACCATATTCTTTTAATTTTTAACAATTTCCATTAGCATTAATAACATTCCAAAACCATTATACCACTTAAATCAACCATTCTACTTCTATCCAATGCATCTCAACACTAACCAAACCTTTTAATACCCAAAACTTTATTCCATTTTAATCATACAACCATTTCTTGTCAACCATTAACACCATAATCCCTTATTAATCATTTTCTTCACTTTCCACTTCTAGTAAATTGGCCAAAACCCACCTTCAATACTTACACTTGAACCATTAACATCCACAATTACTTTATACCGCTCTTCTTTCAACTTAAACCCCCATTTTATAACTAAAATCAATTCAACCTTAAATAACCCATTTTACTCAAATAGCCTTATTCAAAAATACCAAAACCCTTTTTCTTTTCACAAAATATTCATTAACATATAAAATGAGCAATTATTAGAAGGGAGTTATAATAACTTACTTTAACAATAGGAGATGAAACAATGATCTTCCTAGCTTGATGTGTTCCCCTTGCCGCCACGATCATGGAAGTACACCCGAATCGTAAAATGGAGAAGGATTGGATTTACTACCATTTTTGGAAGAAAGAGATTGGAGGGAGGTTTCCCATGGAGAATTATTGAAGGAAGAGATGAAGAAGATGATGAGGGAATGAGGAGGGTGAGGAGGTCAAATAAAGGATGAGGGAAAAAGGGGAGAGTATGGCCCCCCATGACTTTCTTAAATGGAAGATTTCAACAATCTACAATTAAGTCCTCCAAGTTCCAAGGTAATGCATCTAACACCTCAATTCCTATTCTTTACACAAACACCTCACCCACTTAAAGTATTTTATTTAATTTTTAATTATTATATCTCTACTACAACATTTTATTTTTATTCCAATTAAACCATAGATATATTAAATTATTTCATAGTCAACCTAACTTCATATAATTTATCTAAGATATAAATGGGTAAATAAAGTCAACAATTAGCATAAAATATATATATAATGGGGTGCTAAATTGGTGCCTAGGTTTAGGGTCGTTACATTCACTCCCCCTTAAAGAAAATTCGTCCCGAATTTTAAACTTGCTTACCTTAAGGATCAAATAACAAAGGTTACCTCTCACACATTTCAAATTACAACTTCCAAATAGTTTCCTTAACAGCATGATTCTTCTATACATTTTCACAACCCGAACACTCTAGAATTTCAATTCCCTAAACTACAATTCTAATAACTCTCAATGGTTCTCCCACATAAGTCCAATCCGTCTAATCATCATTAGTGGGAGAACTCCATACAAACGAGGGACCATGCAAATGATTTTTCCATACCAAGCTTCACACAGTACCACTTCAATGCTAAACTAAAGCTGCTATTATACACAACTCGCTAAGGTTAATTAAACTCCTCAAGTTGAAAGGAAGTCCATAACACAACACACCACCTGAACATACCAAAAGTATCGAGTTGGGCCGGACGAGTAAAGCCCAGTCACAGACACCCTTGGCCACCGTATTCTCAATGAGGCTGGCCCAATCAGAACAAGGCCCAAAGCCCATCTCTTGTATCAGTCGACTAAGCCCATGGTCCGACCTATAAGTCCCGACCTGAATTAGTCCGACCTCATGATCCATATCATAATTCGGGTACGAACCATGCTCTACCCGCCAGTCAGGTCGACCCATCTACAAGTGGCGACCTCGACCTAACCCCAAGCGTCGACCTGACATATAAAGGCGCACGTGGGTCAATCTTTCCATAACAGCATCCCTACAAAGCAGGGACGGTTACAAGCATGTTCCCACGAACATAACTGCAGCTATAATTTCGGAGCTCATGTAGCACCACCAAAAATACAACGGCTATCACATATAAATACTTCATCACTACCCAACGGTGAAAGGTAACTGCCATTTTGTATTCTGAGTTCATTATTCAATACATTTTGAGCTATATACAACTGTGATCTTACTCTCACGCCCGAGCGTCTTCGCCGGAGACACATCCGGCTAGTCGTGGGTTCTGTTTTCAGGTCAAGAAGCCAGGTGATCAGTCCTGCCACGTGGAGGAAGATTGATAAGCACATTTCCTGCAGCATCAGTTTGGTTCCATTGCCGGGAAACGTGCTTTAGACTTGACTTCGAAAACTCCATCAAACCTGCAACAATGGTGACTTCAGAAGGACACGTATCCGAGGCATCACTTGGGCACGATGAAGTGAACAACAACAACAATACCAACGTTGGAAATGCAGATTTGCCTCCTCCCCCTCCTCAACGACATCATGCTAGGGCGACACGCTCTAACAGCGTGGCTGATGGAAGGGGATTGCCAGATGCAAGGAGAGAAAAGCGTCCTATGGAAGGACAAGGAGCTCCACCTCACCCAAAACGTATAACTGGGCAGGCTAATGTGGGAAGCAGGGCAGGTCCCTCCACTAATCCCATGAGCAAGAAAGAAATGATGCTGGAGCGAGCCCAGATTCTGGCTGACTTAATAGCCATGGAGGAGGCAGAACAGGCCGACATACGCCCGAGAGAGTGGCACCCGCTCGGGTTTCTAATGGGCAACGAGGCCGGGAGTGCTAGGCCAAATGAAGGTGTGGGACGAACGGCGAGGACAGAATGGTACGTCGAGCTCCCACTATAGTTCATGTGCCAAGTAATGATTTAAGAGCTAGCCTCAGCGAAACAGAGAGCGGGAGGCTCAATCGATTTGAGGACTCAGTTAACAGCCAATAGAAACAGACATGTTTCCCCAGCCAGAACACAGAGATCGGGATCTCAAAGAGACAGAAATAGGCATAGGTCGCCTGTGAGAGGGGAAAGGCGCAGGTCGCCACATGGAGATCACAGGCGCAGGTCGCCGTCTGTTGCTGAGAGGCGCAGGTCGCCTCAAAGAAGTAACAGACATAGATCTCCAATAAGATCGGAAAGACCAATTCTCACGGGGACGAAGGAGTAGGCGGTGACTCCCCCGAAGTGAAGGCCGAGAGGTCAATCTTGCTCCCCCTCCAGGAGATGAGAGACCCGATGCTAGAGAATGGTTGATGATGAAAAAGAAATTTGAGCAATGGGAGGAGGAGAAGAAAAAAGAGACGGGAAAGGTTGAACGAATTGACTTTGCTCTTCGACCTTTTTCCAAAGAAATCAGAGATAGTCGACCTCCTCCCACTTTCAGGTTGCCTCTTACGGAGAAGTACTGCGGGTCGACAAATGCCAAGAGCCACATATCCCATCTGGAAGCCACTATGTGTTTGTCGCCAATGAGGATGACAACATGTGCAAAGCCCTCCTAAGCACACTTACCGGGCGGCCTTAACTTGGTTCAATGGTTTGAGCTGCTGGTAGTATCACCACTTGGGCATGCTTGAACAAAATTCTTAGATCGCTTCTCGATTGCGGGAGCTCGAAAGATAACCGTCAGCTGATCTGAATAACTTGGTGCGGGGTAAGAATGAAAGCTCGATGAGCTATTTCACCAAGTTCAAAGAGATGGTTGATAAGATAGAGGAAGACCTCACGACAGAGAGGTAATAAATTGCTTAGAAGTGGTATTTCCTCGAAGACATGGACTACGAGCTCACGGTCCGAGCGGTCACAACTCGACGGGAGTTGTTTGAGAAGGTATACAACGTCGCTACGGGCGAGGAAAGGAAAGAAAAGAAGAATGGTAAGAGCCCCAAGGTTGAAGTCGGCGACGATAAAAAGGACTCCAACAAGAATGGGGAACAATAAAAATGGAAAGAACGAGAACTAGGGCGGCAGAGAAGGTGCCCGAAGCTTTCACTCCCCTCACGGTGAGTCGAGCGAGATTACGAACGCTGTTGGCTGGCTCCTCCGGTCCCAATGAATCCAGGCAACAAGTTTAGGAGGGACAACGGCAAATCTGCGACTACCACAAAGACCTTGGTCATCTGCGAGAGGATTGCTTGGGATTAAAGCGTATCATCCGAGAGGATGGTCGACCGGGAGACTCGAGGCTTATGTGAAGAGACCTCAGGCTGGGGAGGTGAGCGGCCGACGGAGTGGACAACAAGGACCTAGGCGGCCTAGGCGGAACACAGGGTCATCGCTGAACAAGCGAGCAACACGGCCATCAAGCACAAGATATTCCGGCTTAATAAGGCCCCACATGTGCCTCCAAGGAGAGAAATAAGAGATGAGGCGATTAGCTTCTACCCCCACGAGCGGCAACAAATATGGCGGCTAGGGAGCGGGTTCTCGTCATCCCGGTCTCATTGATGGATGTACGACGAGCGAGACTCTTAGTCGACACGGGGGCTGCAAGGATATCTTGTTTTACAAAACTTTCAAGGAGATGGGTCTTAATGATGAACGGTTGGAGAGATATGATGGCGAGGTTGGAGGGCTTCACCAACCACCGAGTTGATGCTAAAGGCCGAGATAGTACTCGACGTCGACCTAGGCCAGCACCTCGGGATTGTCTCGAAGGTACAATTTATCGTAATTGATGTAAATAGTGACTATGCCGCCATACTTGGAATTCTGGACAGTCGCTCTTGGAATGGTAGCATCAATTCCTCACCCGGCGAGTAAAATTCCCCACACTGTGGAGTGGGTTGCGTCTGAGCACGGCTCGCGCATATCCGGATCATGTTACGAGAGAAAGAAAGAAAAGGGAGGCTGGAGATTGAGGCTGGCGATGGTTACTTGAAGCTGTCTCAGTCAGTCACCAAAACTACCCGACTGTCAACAATCACCGACGTGGTAGAGTCGACCTATCGCTCAAATGACGAGGTCATGCTTGAGTCGACACGTCACTCTAACACCACTGAGGTCGATCCAGATGTAGTTATGGTCGATCAAGTCGTCATAGGTGACCTATGCCTCCAGATAGACAATAACTCGGGGGCCCCTACCAACAAGGTTGCAGATAAGCTCGATGATATGATAGCTGAGGAAGCTCCACACTTGGGAGCTGAGGAAAGACAAAAGGTCAGGGAGATCATAGTGGAGACTCTACAATTCAGAGATGGACCAGAGCTAGAAGCTGTGGAGGAGCTAGAGTCAGTAATCACCAACCCTTCTTACCCCGATCAAAAAATTCAGATTGGGAAGCAGCTATCAGTCGAGGAGCGAGCAAAAATCATAGAGCTACTCAAGGAAAGTAATGATGTCTTTGCATGGAGAGTAGAAGACATGAGGGGAATCAAGGAGGAGGTCGCTGTTCACAGACTGGAAGTCAACCCGACCATAAAGCCGAGACCCCAAAAGCTGAGAAGTTTTGCTCGCGACAAGGAAGAGGCTATCAAAGCAGAGGTACAAAAACTTTTGAGTGCAGGTATAATCAAAGAGGCCACTCATACAACGTGGTTGGCCAACGTGGTCATGGTGAAGAAATCAAATGGCAAGTGGCGGATGTGTGTCGACTTCACTACTCTCAATCTAGCTTGCCCAAAGGATAGCTATCCTCTTCCTAGAATTGACAAGCTTGTTGATTCCATTGCTGGTCATTCCACTCTCAGTTTCCTGGATGCTTACTCGGGGTACCACCAGATAAAGATGCACGAGGATGACATAGTGAAGACAGCATTTCAGGCAGCTGGAGGCATCTACTGCTATAATATGATGCCTTTTGGATTGAAGAATGCAGGAGCTACATATCAGAGGATGGTGAACAAGGTCTTTGCCTCACAGATTGGTCGAAATATGGAGGCCTACGTTGATGACATGGTCATTAAAACTAAGGCCGGGAGTCACGTGGTCGACTTAAAGGAGACATTCGCCAATTTACGAGCAAACGACATGAAGCTCAACCCCAGTAAATGTGTGTTTGGAGTGGCAGCTGGCAAGTTCTTGGGATTCATGGTATCTCAGAGGGGCATAGAAGCTAATCCAGAGAAGATAAAGGCTTTAGTCGACATGAAGGCTCCCACCACTATCAAGGAGATGCAGCGACTTAATGGAAGGGTAGCAGCTCTTGGTCGCTTCATATCAAAGTCAGCAGAAAGGTCTCTCCCCTTCTTCAAAGCATTGAGGGGGACGAAAAGTTTTGAATGGACGACCGAATGTCATTCGTCGTTCCAACAATTGAAGGATTATCTTGCTACTCCACCTCTGCTCAGTAGCCCGATGACTGGTGAGACTTTATTTGTGTATCTATCTGTAGGAGACAAGTCGATTCTTTGCGGTATTGATTAGAGAGGATGAAGGGCTTCAGAAGCCTGTGTACTATATCAGCAAAGCATTATCAGATGTGGAAAGCAGGTATTACAACGCTGAGAAAGTTGCTTATGCTCTAGTCGTAGCTTCAAGAAAGTTACGAGCTTATTTTCTGGCTCATCCGATCGTGGTTCTTACCAATGCTCCCTTAAGAAAAATACTGCACAAGCCGGAGAGTTCAGGTCGACTACTCAATTGGTCAATTGCCCTCACTGAATTTGACATTGAGTATCGACCTCGAAAGGCGTTGAAAGCTCAAGCTCTGGCTGACTTCTTGGTCGAGCTTACGTTCACCAAGGAAGATGACGAGCAGCGAGCTCCAAAAGAAAAGGGCAAAGGGAAAGAGCCAGAGTCACAAGTCGCCATCACTCTACCCGTCGATTGTTGGAAGGTCTATTCAGACGGGTCAGCAACCAAAAATGTCAGTGGAGCTGGAATTGTCTTGGTCGAGCCAGAGTCTGGGACTGTTTACGAGGAATCGCTAAGGTTCAAATTTGACGCTTCCAACAACCAAGCTGAATATGAGGCCTTGATTGCAGCTATTGAGTACGCCAAATGCTTCGGAGCAACTAAGATCATGGCCTACTGTGACTCACAATTGATAGTCAACCAGGTCAGAGGCGAGTACGAAGTGCTCAGTTCTACTCTCATCAAATACTGCGACCTGGTGAAAGAACGATAAAGGACTTAGAATTGCAGGGAGATGCAAAGGATTGGAAGAGAAGATAACGAGCTGGCCGACCTCCTCTCGAAACTTGCTACTTCAGATGAGCCACATGACGAGCCCATCTCCTTCCTCGAAAATCCAGCTTATGAGAGGGTAAAAATTCAGTGCATAGATGATCCCTCAAGAAATTGGACTCAGGAGAAGTGTTGGATTGAGGAAATGAAAGCATACTTAGAAAGTGGCGAGCTGCCAGAGGACGAGAAGAAGGCTCGAGTGTCAAAAGAAAGCTCAGAGGTATGTCATTCAAGGAGGCGACACATTCGGAAGATCCTATACTCGGCCATTACTAAAGTGCATCCACCCTCGAGGTCGCCCTATTGATACATGAAGTACACAGTGGGATCTGTGGTGGACACCGGGGCCGGGACTCTTGCAGACAAGTTAATCACTTTGGGATACTGCGGCCACATATGAGAGGCGACACTCACAACTTTGTTCAAGCAATGTGATCAATGCCAAAGGTTTGCCAACTTACCTCACATGCCTACAACCGAGCGAGACTCCGGTAATTGCGGCTGGCCATTCGACATGTGGGGTGTCGACTTGATTGGACCCTTCCCTCCCGCCCGAGGAAATTGCAAGTATGTGATCGTTGCTATAGATTACTTCACTAAATGGGTTGAGGCTAAACCATTAGCTCGCATCACGGAGGAGAATGCTATAAACTTCATTCATGATTTCATTTGGTGCCGATTTGGTTTTCCAAGAGCCATAGTATCTGACAACGGACTACAGTTCTCAAGAGCCTTGAAGCGAGAGATGAATCGGGTAGGAATCAAGCATTGGCAATCTTCTGTCGCATATCCTCAAGGAAATGGGCAAGCTGAGGCAGCAAATAAGCTTGTTCTATCTTCGCTCAAGACAGGACTCGTAGGTCGACGTAACAATTGGTTGGACGAACTCCCCCTTGCTCTTTGGGCAGTTCGTACAACCACTCGGGGGCCTACGGGGGAAACCCCTTTCGCTCTCACATATGGGTCAGAGGCCATGGCACCTGCTGAGCTCAGATTCCCTACTGCCAGAGTGACTTTCTTCAATCAAGAGCAAAATGATACCAACAGATTGATCGACCTGGATCTAATCGACGAGAAGCGAGAAACAGCCTACCTCCGAATGGTCAACTACAAACAGCGAACTAAGAGTTACCACGACAAGAAGGTCAAGGCAAGGTCGTTCCAGGTTGGAGATTACGTGTTGAGAAAGATTGAAGCGACGGGTAGAAGGACCCAGCAGAACAAGCTATCTCCTAACTGGGAAGGTCCCTATGTAGTCACTCGAGTCGTCAAGGAAGGAACTTACATGATAGCCCACCCCGGAGGTGACGAGTTGAAACATCCTTGGCATGCTACTCACCTGATCAAATATTACTTCTAGCTTTCAGTTTTCAAGTTCAAGTTTGTGTTAGTTCCAGTTTCAAGATGATGTAAGCATGTTTCCCAATTCAATAAAAAGTGCAGTTTATTCGATCAAACATAGTGTTACACCAATCCCAACGAGCTCGACTCTTAGTCAGCCTCGTCCTAATAAGCTCGATTCTTA
The DNA here is from genome assembly GCA_022495995.1 of Adenophora triphylla var. japonica. Lineage (NCBI taxonomy): Eukaryota > Viridiplantae > Streptophyta > Magnoliopsida > Asterales > Campanulaceae > Adenophora > Adenophora triphylla. Next base: position 40,582 of record JAFEMH010004918.1, on the reverse strand, counting down.
ATCAGCTTTGTTCATTTAACAAGTCCGACTCTTAGTCGACTTCGTTCTAACAAACTCGACTCTTAGTCAGTTTGATCTAATAAGCTCGATTCTTAATCAGCTTTGTTCATTTAACAAGTCCGACTCTTAGTCGACTTCGTTCTAACAAACTCGACTCTTAGTCAGTTTGATCTAATAAGCTCGATTCTTAATCAGCTTTGTTCATTTAACAAGTCCGACTCTTAGTCGACTTCGTTCTAACAAACTCGACTCTTAGTCAGTCTGTTTCAATTAGCTCGACCCTTAGGTCAGCTTCAACAACGTAAGCAGGTTTTACTCATAGTCAATCTTGTTTACAAGAATGTCAACCAAGTTTGAGGTCGACTAAGTCAATACAGATCAAGTCACCTTTAAACTTAAGTTGACACATTTATCCTATCTACATCTAGCTCGACACTCGCATCAAAGGCATACAACATGCAATAAAAGAAGTCAGCTAAGATAGAAATAAGTCTCCCAAAGTGGGCCAGGACTTAGATAAATAAATATTACAAAAAGTATCATGCCTCCCATGAAATAGGGCCAAGGCATTCAAGTATCAAGAACAAAAAAGTAAAAGTGTTTGAAGCTTGTTCCATTACAATAACCATCAAAAACCAAAATCTATTCGTGGGGAGTGCCTTCCACCTGGCCAGTGACGAGTGCAGGATTAGTCTCAGCTTGACCTCCCACGGTAGATGGCTCACCAAGAACATCTTCAGTCTGGTAAACCACCTTCCGTGAATCACTGAATGTGTACTTTGGGGTCTCTTCATTAAAAGCTGGGTCCTCATAATCATCAAGTTCAGCCAGGATAGTGTCAAAGTTAACTTTTGCTACCTCAGGAGGGTTCCAGGGCGCTGCTTCAGCCTCTTCATCATCTTTAGTGATAAGCTCCATGTCATTATCAGTGTAAGGCACCAAGGAATGGCCTTGACGAGCTGCGGTATTGTAAGGATCCTCAGAAGCCCATTGAGCTAGCTTCTCGATTGATATGTCAACTGAAGGATCCACAACAATACGTCTGGCCATATGGCTCATCCCTACTTTGAAGAATACCTGGGCCTCCTTAGTGACATGAGCATGGAGCTCATCACTATCTTTGTAAACCCGGATAGCGTCCTCTTTAGCTTTCTTTACAGCATCAGCAAGCTCACCTTCCCACTTGAGTCGAGCAGCCTCTAACTCTTCCTGTTTCTTGGCCAAGGTAATTGGCACTTCCTCCAGTTGTTGAGTCGCCAGTTCGAGATCAGCAGATATTTTCTTCTTCTCCTCCCTAAGGACAGCAAGCTCTTTATTAGCTTCTCCCAGCTGAGCCCAGGCCTCCTCTTTGGCCTTGATTTCATTATCTTTGACAAGCTTCAGAGTTTCATAGGCGCTGTCCAGGTCAGAGTGCTCTTCTTTTGTCTTCTCGAGCTCGGCCTGAAGTTTCTTTTTATCCTCCTTCAGCTCCTCCACCTTGGCTGCCTCCTCCTCAAGTTTCAATAGCTCCTCATTCTTTTTAGCCAGCATGAGCTTGGCTAGCTTCTCCTGCTCCTCAGCAGCCTTCCAATAAGTGGTGGCCAGGTCGATCATGGCAAGAGCGCAGGACGAATAAAGAAAAAATGTCAAATCAAGCTTAAATAAGAGACTGGTAAAGGAAAGACATGAGGGATAAGCACAATCTGTCCAAGGGTTAGAAGAATTACCTCAGAGGAAGCTAGCCCGACCCTAGCTCGGCAAGCTTCTGGAGTCAGAGGTTTCTTGGTAAATCTCTGGATCAAGTCCTGATCAGCCGCCCTCCTGACAACTACTTGGCCATACTCCAAGTCAGGATATTCCCTAGCCAAGCAGTTGATCTTGGTCAGAGGGGCGACCTCACTCAGCTCGTCAACTCGAGCCTGGACCATCTCAGCATAAGACACTCTAACAGGGGAAGGTTGGGGGCCCAAACTCTCAGTCCCCACAGGTTCACTAGCATTGACTTGATCAGAGGCTGAGCTCGCTAGTGAAGGGCCGATCTTAATCACCTTGCTGATAGGGGTACCATCATCTTCATCTTCGTCTTCATCCAAGGAAATGACATGGGACTTCCTCTTGGAACCAGCCTTGGTTTTGGTCTTAGCCTTGTTTTTGGACTTAGCTTGGGCTCGAGTTCTGGCACGTCCGACCTCCTCCTCAGGTTCCACATTCAGCTCGGCTTCATCCACGCCAGCAGCTTGACCTTCTTCAGGATCTTGGACATTGACATCCTCAGCATTCTCTCCTACTGGGCCTTCAAACAGCTCTTCAAGGCTCTCCTCCACAGGAATAGATTTAGCAGGGTCCACATCAACAGTCTGCAGAATCTCGTGACGCAGGACACCTTCCCTCTCTCTGTGTTCCCTGGCATTGGCTGCACCACAGCTCCTCTTGCTTTTCCTAATATCGATAGCTCGGCCCATGTTTGCTTCTTGCTCCGGAGATAGAACTATACCAAAAAAAGAAGCAATAAAAGATCAGATCGACGCAAGTAATCTCTACATACGAGCACATAGTTCTATGTACGAATTAAACCTACACGAGCTAGTTATTCTACATACGAGCAAAAAGTTCTATGTATAAATCCGACTTGCGAGTAAACAAACAGCGAGTTAAGACATATATCAACTAACGAGTTCAACACACGAGCAGTTATTCTAAGTAGGAAGTAGAGCATCTGCTTATCAACAAATGCGGGAAGAATCAAGGGACAGTGAATGGTGGAGTTCTTACCCCCAAAATGTTCTATCTTTTCCTTACAATGATTGACTCCCTTCTTACAGTAATGGCATTCTCTCTTGAATCTGAATCGAGCTCCCTCATGGGTGACCCAATCTGGATATCTCTGACACCTAACTACTGGAACCATGGGTACCACGTCCCCACCACCGACCATCAATCCAGCACGGATGAAGTTATTCTTATTGGTTCCCAGGGCATGCCAACTGATAGCCCCATTTTTGGTGAACTCCACCAGCTTCTTACGCAAATCGTTGTGCCAATATGGTGCCCAGTAGTCCTCTTCCCTCACACCTTTCGTGTCAGCACTGGGCAAGGGAAATTCCCATCCCCTTCGACTTTCAACCAGCACCACGTAGGAGTTCCATCCACTGGCCTTACCAGGAAGATTGGCAAATAGCTTGGGAATCTTTGGCTTGGAGGGAGTACTTATCCCCTTATGGCTGTCAAACTTGATATTGAAAAACTCCTTGAACACCTTCATACAAGGCTCGTATCCTAAAAATCTACAAACCATGGTGAAACATACCAGTACCCTGCAGGTGTTGGCTCCTAGTTGAAGTGGCAAGGCATTTGTGCATTCTAAAAACTCATTTATAAAGGGGTCTAGGGGTAACCTTAAACCAGCCTCAAATTGGCCATAGTAGAAAGCCACCCTTGTGGGATCCTCCTCGTCAGTATCCTCAAGCTGATTGAAGTAATCATCTCTGCTATACAAGGTGACATCGAATTCTTTCCTATCAACCTCGCAAAATTCGTGTATCATACTCAAGCGAGATGGAACATTCTGCTTTCCTCTAAGCACCTTTGGAGGAACATAACCCTGTTCATTCCTGCCCGGTACCACATTAGCCTCAAAGGCATCAACGATACGTGGGCTGGATGAGGTCGATGCATGGGCTTCACCTTGAGTCTCCATATCTGTACAAGAAGAAGGGGAAACAGGGGAATCAGTTCTACAAGAAGTCTTGGGAGTCCTATCAGATACACTAAGGGGCGACCTAGATTCCCCCGGAAACCCTATCCTATTCCTAATGAAGGAGGGTTTATTGGGACCTTGAATGTAAAACGTGGTAATATGATCAAGAAGTTCATGAAAGAGGTGAAACGACTCGACTCTTAGGTCATTTGTTCCAAGGGTACCTAAGCTATCCCCTACAGGCAAGACCAATTCGGTGAAGTGCAAACCCCATTGGGTTAAAATTGAAGTACACTCCTCCATGGTCATCTCCCTCCACTCACCGTTCAAATGTTTATACACCCTACGATTGATTTTACAATACCCATACCAAGCTCCGGGTTCTGTACTAAAGGTCTTAGCCATGGCAGAATTGAAGAAATTACGGAAATAAAGCCCTAATTCTGAAAGACGAAGAGAAATACCTTAAGTTAGTTCGAACGAGGGGGGTCTACAGATGAAGATGGGAGATTTGATTTATCCAATTGCCTTCGTCGATATCTTCGCCGGACTTCAAGGAATCAAAGATGGCGAAAGTTGTAAATGGAGAAGGATTCTTGATTTTATAGTTCCTTGAATTGGAAAGGGCAAAGAGAAATTCAAAATTAATTTTCCTAATTAATTACGGAAACTGTTTCCTAGGCGGACTCTCAAACGTCAAAATTGTAATCATTATGGCAAAAACGGCGCTCCTTCATCTATGACCGTTCATCATCAACGTCCTGGATTGTGCCACGTCATCTTGGTCGACTAAACCTCTGAACGAGTAACGACCTGCGAGTAACAACAAATTTTCAACAAGATTTCATTAACTTCCTAGTCGACGAAGTCAACTCGAAAGTTGGGGGCCACTGAACATACCAAAAGTATCGAGTTGGGCCGGACGAGTAAAGCCCAGTCACAGACACCCTTGGCCACCGTATTCTCAATGAGGCTGGCCCAATCAGAACAAGGCCCAAAGCCCATCTCTTGTATCAGTCGACTAAGCCCATGGTCCGACCTATAAGTCCCGACCTGAATTAGTCCGACCTCATGATCCATATCATAATTCGGGTACGAACCATGCTCTACCCGCCAGTCAGGTCGACCCATCTACAAGTGGCGACCTCGACCTAACCCCAAGCGTCGACCTGACATATAAAGGCGCACGTGGGTCAATCTTTCCATAACAGCATCCCTACAAAGCAGGGACGGTTACAAGCATGTTCCCACGAACATAACTGCAGCTATAATTTCGGAGCTCATGTAGCACCACCAAAAATACAACGGCTATCACATATAAATACTTCATCACTACCCAACGGTGAAAGGTAACTGCCATTTTGTATTCTGAGTTCATTATTCAATACATTTTGAGCTATATACAACTGTGATCTTACTCTCACGCCCGAGCGTCTTCGCCGGAGACACATCCGGCTAGTCGTGGGTTCTGTTTTCAGGTCAAGAAGCCAGGTGATCAGTCCTGCCACGTGGAGGAAGATTGATAAGCACATTTCCTGCAGCATCACCACCTATTCTTCAAGAATCTGGATAGTCCTCTAATCTCTTTCTTTCGAGTAACTAAATCCTCCAAACCCTTAGGATCGGTAATAAATCTCAAATAGAGCTTCAAAAAGATAAGGTTCCCACTTAAATAACGCAAAACAATTGCAGCCCCTCTCGAGTAGAGGATAAAAAAATTCCGCTTTATCTAAGTTAACTTCCTTGAAGCATACGCTATCACTTTTCCATTTCTCATAATATCACAACCTAATCTTCCTTTGATTCGCACTTAAAATTCACAAAGCCTCACATCCACTAGGTAAGGTAAAGATCGGATCTATAGTCCATCTATTCTCCATCTCTATCAATATGATTCATTCTTATTACATCCTACACCATTGATATATCCTTTAGAGTTAACTAAATCAACGATTTTTCAATTCTCACGAATTTCCTAAAAATTCCTTCGGTAGCACTTGACAACCCAAAGATCACGGACTCAATTCTCGCAAGATCCATGGTAACATCCAAGCTTAAGACTATAGAACCCAAAATTGGAAATCTTCTCGAGTCAACTCACAATTGCTAAACTTCTCAAACAATGACCTCTCACTAAAGGCAAATAACACAGTTCGCAAATGATCTTCATGATTCTCTCGTAACTTCTATTAAACAGAAAGGTCATCCATTACCATAAAGCCATCAAGATAAAGATTTAAAAATTCGGTTCATCATACCCATAACCAACACATGAGATACTCCGATGGAAACACATTTACCATCTACTCAAAATTAGCACATAAAACTTTTGAAAAGACTTCTTATGCAAGTCTAACACATACCAAATACCCTTCACACTTTTAATCAAAACTTTCTGCCTTTAATGCTTATATAACAAGAATACCATATAAAGGTTTATCTATATCTAATACCAATATAGTCAAATTAGGTATAGAAAAGGAGACTCACTTCTTATGATAGTCTACCAATGCACAACAACTACTTAACCCTCCAGGTCAAGTATATCTCATAATTACAAATCGGTAATCATACCAAATCAACTGGCAATCCATGCCCAGTTATACCCACATCATCATCGTGGTAAATCAAAGAAGATTCGAGGTACTCTCTCATAAGAGCAGAAACCTCTATCATATAAAACAATCTCAAGTAATGTATGTCACATAGAAGCAAAATGCTATGCCAAACATAAATGATATGAAACAGGATCTGTAAGAATATGACCCCTAACTCCTGAGACAAGCAATATACATCTAGTGACCTCTGAGGGAGCTATCTCTCCTAGGCCCGAAACACATACTCGAACTTGGACCTCCTCTTTTGGTTTCCCTTCCTTATCTCTTTTGGTACCACCTCTTTGTTGTCCACCCATCTGACCGCTGCTTGAAGCTCGTCCCCGCTGCAACCTTGGGCAATTCCTCCTAAAGTGTCCCATTGCTCCACAATTAATACACTTGTCTTGCTTACTCCAACACCGATCTTCGGTATGTCCAACCCTCTTGCAAAATTTACAAATCATCCCATACTGTTTGGATATTGGCCTAGACGAAGAAGCTACAACAAGTTCCCCTCTCACACTTCCTGAAGTTAAAGCCCTTGGCTGTCCTCTAGTGATTTTGGATCCTTGTCCTAGATACTTTGGTTTATTTCGATTTTCCACTATTTTCCTCAATGTTATTCTCGATCTTATATGCTCTATCTATGGATGTCTGATAATTGGTGAAGCTATCAATCAATAATTTCTTCCTAAACTCCATCCTCAAACTTTTTACAAACCTATGAACTCTTCTCGCCTCATGCGATACCAAATGAGGGCAACACCTAGCTAATTCCTCAAACCGGACTGAATACTGATTCACCGTCATGTTCCCTTGTTCTAGTCCTAAGAATTCGATCTCCTTCTTGTCCCGTGTAACCATTGAAATGAAATAATCCTCGAACTATTGGGTGAAATTATCCCAAGTCTGGGGCATATGATCCCGCTCCCAACTTCCCTTCAAAATCTGCCACCACTGATCAGCTGGACCTTCAAGTTTGAAAACGGCATATCTAACTTTCTCTTCGTTGGGACTTTCCATAACCTCAAAGGTTTTGTTCATTTTCTCTAACCATTTTTCTGCCTTTAACGGATCCGGATCTCCGTTAAAGCTCAGTGGGTTCATCTTCACAAATCTTTCCAATCCATCACTTTGACATCCCTCAGGTTGATTCGAAACTGATCCTCTAGTCTCCATATTATGTACAAACATCCTGAATAATTTCATCATCTCTTCATTCTGAATTCCACCTATACCCATATCTCCTTCATTTTCTAGAACCTTTCGCTGATCATCATTGCTTCCGGCCATTAGAACGAACTCCTGCATTAAACACTCGGCGTCAATTACCACACACTCTCCCTTAGTTTAGACATCTACCCTTGACCTCTAAACTAAGCTCTGATACCAACTGTGAGCACCCCAACCCGGGACCTAACGCGTGTCCCGAGCTTGAGAAGCCCAAACTAAGAAAACCCATCTTAAATTTTTAAAAACTTTTATTTCACTTTAAAAGAAAACCAATTCTCAAACTTCCAAAATAAAATCAACTGATAATATCTCCACTCGGAGGAATTTCAACAATTACTTCAATAAACCATAACTTGATCAATTACATTGAAAACCCTGATTAACATTGTTTAACAAAAGAGTTTTCCATACAACTTATAAAAGAGTAATACTTAAATAGGACTCCCGATAAGCTACTCATATACCTATCCTGACAAGTCCCAAAAGCAAAAGTCCACACTCTTATCCCCGACCTCACTGGTTCAGGTCACCTGTCTCAGCAAAATCTAAAACAGTAAAAGGGAAGGGGTGAGAATAAATCTCAATAAGCTATTATGAATGCAGCAAGATGCCAAACAATATGCAACACATAGCATGGTCACAATTAACACATTCTTAAAGCGGTAAACACCTTACGTTACCTCATTTTACCTTTCCCGTCTGAATAATAAGTCGTACAACGTGGGAGTAAAACTCCACTCTTTGGTGAACTGCCTCCATGCACATTCACCACTTATAGGACTCATACTCCAGAGATCCTTATAAGAAAATCAGATACTTATATGACCCTTATTCAGAGTAGCATATAGTATCGCCGCTACCTGTAAAGCTTTTGGCTTAATACAGAAGCATTCCATCTAACTCCATAAAATCGCAGCGGACTGTAAGGCTTTTGGCTCAATGCAGCTGCTAGCACTCCCACTCTGTGGCCACAGAGGGGCCGGTCACAGGTATGATGAACCTTCAATCACTTATAGAACAAATCAATAATTGATTGAATTCCATTATACCCCCGAATCACATATAATATAAACACGTTCAAGCACATAATAGATACTTGAAATAAAATCCACAAAAGGGATAAGAATATAACAATATGGTAATGTATACTCATGTTAAATCAATACTATAGTGCAACATTCATTTAATACACTATGCATAATACCATCAATGAATATGCGTTCAAGTAAGGTATCAATATAGCCAAATAATCCACACTTGGGATGCAGCATAACAATATACCAATTAGTCCCCACTCGGGATACAATATAATCAACATGCCAGATAATTCACAATTGTGATACAATATAACAATATGCCAAATAATCCACACAGGGATACAGTACAACGATGTAATACATATACATTCCTTACTAACGTAGTAGAGTAACTCATAGCCTCTACACTATTCAAACTAATCACCAAAGGTATGGGAGCAAGTAAGGTCACTATGTATCATAAACCATTCCTACGAAGTCATTACACACCCTTGAATAACCGTAATAAAAGTTCAAGACCAAATTCCCAAGTTTGAACCACTTTGAAGAAGTTACGAATCAAGCTTATAACCCATCTTCCGAACAATATTTAAACTACTTCCACAATTCCATTTTAACCAATTAAGGTGTCATAGTGTAGCCCAAGTATTCTAATTTAATCTAGGTGAAAGAGGGTTCATTTATATCCTAGTTAAATTGAGTTTAAGCAGCTTGGAAAATGGTCAAGAGTTACAGGCCAGGGCACGACTCGTGCCCCAGGGCACGACTCGTGCCCATTTGACCTTCCCCAGAATCTGGCGTCCCCAGCAAGGCACGACTTAGGCTTAACAAAGATCACGACTCGTCCCACACTCAGGCACGACTCGTGCCACAGGGCACGACTCGTGCCCTGAGCCCAGAATTCAGAACAAGGCTGGAAATTCCTCAGTAGCTATACCAAATTGTCCCAAACCAAATCTCCCTTGTTTTAGTGAACCTAGAAGGGCTTACTAATTTCATACTTCTCATACTAAATCATTTAAACCCAAAATAATATACACCTAGATCAATTACAACTTGATTTCCTACCCATTTCACTACCACATTTCATGTCTAACATCCTTACTTCCCATTTACCATATTCTTTTACTTTTTAACAATTTCCATTAGCATTAATAACATTCCAAAACCATTATACCACTTAAATCAACCATTCTACTTCTATCTAATGCATCTCAACACTAACTAAACCTTTTAATACCCAAAACTTTATTCCATTTTAATCATACAACCATTTCTTGTCAACCATTAACACCATAATCCCTTATTAATCATTTTCTTCACTTTCCACTTCTAGTAAATTGGCCAAAACCCACCTTCAATACTTACACTTGAACCATTAACATCCACAATTACTTTATACCACTCTTCTTTCAACTTAGACCCCCCATTTTATAACTAAAATCAATTCAACCTTAAATAACCCATTTTACTCAAATAGCCTTATTCAAAAATACCAAAATCCTTTTTCTTTCCACAAAATATTCATTAACATATAAAATGAGCAATTATTAGAAGGGAGTCATAATAACTTACTTTAACAATACGAGATGAAACAATGATCTTCCTAGCTTGATGTGTTCCCCTTGCCGCCACGATCATGGAAGTACACCCGGATCGTAAAATGGAGAAGGATTGGATTTACTACCATTTTTGGAAGAAAGAGATTGGAGGGAGGTTTCCCATGGAGAATTATTGAAGGAAGAGATGAAGAAGATGATGAGGGAATGAGGAGGGTGACGAGGTCAAATAAAGGATGATGGAAAAAGGGGAGAGTATGGCCTCCCATGACTTTCTTAAATGGAAGATTTCAACAATCTACAATTAAGTCCTCCAAGTTCCAAGGTAATGCATCTAACACCTCAATTCCTATTCTTTACACAAACACCTCACCCACTTAAAGTATTTTATTTAATTTTTAATTATTATATCTCTACTACAACATTTTATTTTTATTCCAATTAAACCATAGATATATTAAATTATTTCATAGTCAACCTAACTTCATATAAATTATCTAAGACATAAATGGGTACATAAAGTCAACAATTAGCATAATATATATATATATAATGGGGTGCTAAATTGGTGCCTAGGTTTAGGGTCGTTACAGGACATGTCCAAGGCTTATGACCGGCTTTTGAAAGGGATTTCTTGTTTCATGCTATGACTGCTTTTGGTTTTAATGATCGATGTCGAGATTTGGTTTGGATATTGGTGCAGGGTAACTGGTACTCGGTGAAATTGGGGGGCATGTCTCACGGTTTCTTTGCTTTTTATAGGGGAGTGAAACAGGGTGACCCTCTATCTCCTCTCCTATGTATTATTTCACAAAAAGTTTTATCTCGGGTATTGCATAGAGCAGTTGTGGAGCACACTTTTCTACCCTATGAGCATGGGGGTTTCCCGGTGTCTCATCTCTTGACGACATGCTACTATTTTGTAATGGGAAGCAAAACTCTATTGAAGGGTTAAGAGGGGTTCTGGCAAGGTATGAACAGTCATTCAGGCAACTTATTAATCTTGAGAAGAACGGGTTCTATGTGGGCAAGAAGATGCGAAACTTCGAGATTGAAAACATTCGTAGGTGGTCAGGGTGTACACATCAGCAGTTCCTACTTAAGCATCTAGGGATTCCTTTATTAAAAGGGAGGATACAAAGGGTGCACTTTGCAGAACTGAAAGCCAAGTTGATGAAGCGGGTAAATGGGTGGAAAGCGCGTTTTCTGTCGTTTGGTGGTAAAATGACCTTTGTAAAATTGGTATTGAGTAGTATTCCAATCTACTCTATGGGGGTGCTCAAGGTGCCCAAGAGTGTGATTAGGAAAATTGAGGGTATCATGACCAACTTTTTGTGGAGTAGTGGTGGAGAGAGGCAGACGTATTGGGTAGCTTGGCATGAGGTTTCTAAACCGGTTCAGGAAGGCGGGTTAGGGGTTCGTTCCTTGGGTGAGGTTAATGAAGCATGTTGGCCAACTTGGCATGGGTGGCCAAACACGACAACTCATTGTGGGCTCATTTCATTAGATAGAAATATGGATTACGTGTAGCAGATTCCAGTTCCCATGCATGGAAAGCGGCTGCGAAATTCTTTCCACAACTTGAGGAGTGCAGTAGATGGATTGTTGGTAAGGGAGATTTTCGATTTCGGGAGGATAATTGGTGTGGAGCTCGATTAGGGGGTCCGAGGACGGAAGATCATTTGCTAAAGGTACGTGATGGATTGATGGTTTTAGATGATTTGTTGCCTTATATTTCCCTTCACCTGCATGACAACATCCGAAGGGTTTCTATTAACAATAATGTGGAGGATAGGGTTTCTTTCACTTTGACAAAATCGTGATTTTTAAACTGCAGCTTGGTGGGATCACATTCGAGTTCGTAGTCCGTTGGTAGATTGGGGAGCAAAAATTTGGCACAAACACATTCCGACCAAGGTTAGTGGATTCTGGTGGAGGATGATGCACCATGGCCTCCCAGTGGATGCTAAGTTGGAGGAGAGGGGCTTTAATATCCCACCACGTTATGTGTGTTGTCTATCAGGTAACCATATATAGAGACTTTGGAACATCTGTTTCTTCATTCGACTATGGCAGTGGCTTTGTGGCAACATTGGTCGGCTTTCTTTGGGATAGGGTATCAGTATTCAGATTCACATCATTTGTGGGATATTTGGTGTGGTGGGCAATCTAGGAGGGCTCTGTTTTGTTTGGTTCGCATGGGGGTGATGATGTTTGTTTTTTGGGGATTGTGGAAAGCTCATTGCAAAATGATTTTTTAGGACAAACCAATGGAGTTTGGGTCTATCATTGATGGAGTTCACCATGCATTGGTTGATATGTGTTTTTTTATTCCCAAGGGGAAACTATCAGCGGAGTCACGTGATAACTTGGGTAGTTTGGGTTTATGGGTGGCAGAGGTGAAGCTTAGAAAGCCTAGAACCTTGCGTTGGGATCCTTCGTGTACATTATTTTACATGCTCAACACGGATGGTTCCTCAATTCATGGGGAATGCTCAGGAGGTGGTGTCATTCGGGATTGGAGGGGAGGTTTTATTCGTGCCTTTTCTACTTTCTGTGGGTTGGGCACCAACATGGAGGCGGAGATCTATGCTCTACGGGATGGGTTACGGCTATGTCGAGACCTTTATTTGACTTAGTACAGGTGGAGTCCGATTCGATTGTGGCAGTAGGGATTTTGAAAGGGCGTTATAAAGGCCCTTGGCAGTACACTTATGAGATAAGGGAGCGTACTTATCTATTGGCTGATTTTGGGATTCAACATGTTCTAAGGGAAGCAATTGAGGTTGCAGATCGTTTGGTAACAACGACACATGATCATCTTCAACGTACGGAGTACATATGGCACCACAGGAAACTGCACTATTTACGGCGGTTAAAATCCACCGTATATAGTAACCAGGACCGCCATAAATACTATATACGGCGGCTGGTCAGCGATTTATTTTGCGCCGTATAAGGTAGGGCCGTATTTGTATTTACGACGAATATTACCTCCATATATAGTATTTACGACGGATATGGAGCCGCCATATATGATGAAGAACAAATACGGCGGATGTATTGCAGCCGTATATAATGAAGTACAAATACGGCGGATGGGGAGGCCGCCGAATATGAATCGGTCGTAGCTTCTCAAAAATGCTCGGCCGAGTCCTTAGCCCTGCTCGGCCTTGCACTTGCATACAATTACGGCAGATATAGGGCCGCCGTAAATAACTAGGCTTCACTCGGCCGAGTCTTAAAGCCATGCTCGGCCGAGCACTCCCTGAAACAGCCAAATGTCAGAAACTTTTGTAAATGTAAATAATCATGGAACCCGCAAATACAAGACACAAAATTGCAACAATTAAACCTCACTAATAACAATTAAGGTAATGAAGAACTAAAGAAGTTCAATCTTACGAAAGCATTATTTACAAGAATAGATGTTTAGAAGCTGCTTCAAAATTTACAAGAATTTTATGACCAAAGTATAAATGACTCCAAATTTTACAAACCAACGAGCCTTATGGATATAAACTTTTGTTTCTACACCCGTCATGACTAGTACCGAGTACCATGCAAGAGCCTTTACAATCAAAGAAACTATTTGCAAGAAAAAGATTTAAGATAACGTTATATTTAAAGCAAATAACACACATGGGTAAAATGAAAATATGGAACAATAGAGCTATTGTAATACTGAAAATGACAGTGCAAAAAGATGCAACTCGTAATAACCTACGCCAAGGTCCACAAAGGTATGTACATGGTGTATCAAAAACAAATCATCAGAAAAAGAATCTCTTATATCAGCTAAATACAAATATACTACAACCGTTTAATTATATAACTAAATGCAGCCACTGGCACCCCCATCATATACTCCCTCCGTCCCGTTTATAGGTTCACCATTTTTAGCATGATACACAAATTAAGGAAAAAGGTAAGTGAAAAAAGTGTTGTGAGTGTAAAAGTAAAACAGGAGAGAGAATGAGTGGAGTGAATGTTGGGATTGGATCCTAAACTACAAGGAAGAGGAGGAGCCTAAGTCGGAGGTGATGAATCAAGAGGGAAAAACTCGTCGGGATCTTCTGTCAAGGAGAGCGGCCGCGCTCGTGGTGGAGGGCGACCGCTGGAGGTTAAACGAGGGTGTATAAGTTTCTCGCCGTTGAGGCGGCGCGGCTGGCCTTGAGAGCGGCCGCGCTCGGTCCGAATCTGCAGCAGATTTTTATTTTGTTTCCTATTTTGATTAGATCTCTTCTTAAACTGAGTTAGGGCTTCCTTGTATAACTATATAAGCATAATTTCGGCCTAGAACACATTGTAGCAACATATTAGAGAGACTAATAACATATTGGCTTGGCAATTGCCCCCGGACGTAGTTCACGAGTTGGTGAATGAACCGGGTAAACAACTCTTGTGTTCTTGTGTGTGATTGTTTCTTTCTTGTACGTGTGGGTGTGTTAATTTCTTTATCTTGATTGCAACGGGGGAGCACCAAATTCACAACAACTGGTATCAGAGCTTTGGTTCGGTGGATTCAAAATTCTTTCATTAGTTGATTAATTTTGAATCGCGTTCTTGGGGATTTTGGTGAAGCAGTCAAGATGAAGAACCATATCGAGAAATTCAACGGTGTGAATTTCACGTTTTGGAAGACAAGGATTGAAGACTACCTTTATTGTAAGGATCTTCATGGACCCTTGAAGGAGAAGCCCGAAGACATGTCACAAGGAGATTGGGAGACGTTGGATCGGAAGGCGTTAGGAGCGGTAAGGAGTGCCCTAACCGACGACGTTGCACGGAACGCTATGGAGGCCAAGACAACGGTGGAGTTGCTACAAACGCTGTCGGACATGTATGAGAAGCCGTCGAATATCAATAAGGTGCATTTGATAAAGAGGTTTGCGAATGCGAAGATGTCGAGAGGGCGAACGGCGGCAAGTCATATCGGCAATTTCAAAGGTATGGTGGACCAATTGAAAAGTGTTGATATTACTTTCTCCGATGAAGTGCTAGCTTGTTTTCTACTAAAGTCATTGCACGATAGTTGGGAGGTTCTTGTCACAACGATTAGTACGTCGAGCTTGACATTGGTGTATACGGAGGTTAGAGATCTCGTCCTGCAAGAGGAGTTGCGAAGGAAGGAGAAAAGGGGAGAATCGTCAGTAGATGGGGCTGCACTTAGGGTGGAGAGAAATAGGGGGAGACCTAAGGGGAAAAAGGTCAAGTGCTACAATTGTGGTGAATTGGGGCACATCGGTTATATTGTCAGGGAAAAGGTGGTGGTGCGCACGTGGTGGATGATGGTGGTGATGTATTAATCCTAGGGGAGGAGCGATCGGGTGAAGATTGGGTGTTGGATTACGGAGCTTCTTGTCATGCTAGTGGGGATGCGAGAATCAATGAAGCGATACAAAACCGGAGATTTTGGGGTTCTCTATCTTGGTGATGGTCAACCATTGAAGATCAAAGGTAAGGGGACGTAATGATGAAGACACCTAATGGGTTTTTTACAACTACACGACGTGATGCATGTTCGGATTTGAGAAGGAGGGTGATTTACGTAGGGACAACTTGGTGAAGGGTATGGTGTTTCTTTCATTGGTGGGTCTTGGGAAGTCACAAAAGGGGCTAAGGTGTTGGCTCGTGGGGTTAAGGAAGATGTTGTATTCTACCTACAATATCGATGTTCGTTCGGTGGGAGCAAGAGGCTTAAGAACCGGCTGTTGGTGTAAAAGGGGAGACATCAAGAAACGGTATGTTGGGGAGGACTCAAAGTTGATCAACGTGGTGTGGAAGTCCAAGGGCCCTAACAGAGGGCGGTTTCAGGACCAAGAGCAGAGACGATGCAAGAAACAAGGTGTGTCAGTTTCAAGGAGGCATTGCGAGGAAGGTGGGTGCGGAGGGAGAAGGCGAAGTTAGAGCTTGCGGGGAGAAATCAAGGTAGAAGCTGATTTGGGGAGGCAAGAACGATCTAACACGGAGAGGTTGAAACGTCGCTTGGTTTCAACTCGCCTTAGTACTTGAGGAGAGGTGCGGTAGTGTCAAGCCAATATGGAGGGAGGAATGTGTTCGAAGGTCTTTACTCCGTGGTGGGAGTTGATGGGTGTCTTATGTTTGTTCGTTTAGTCTCCGGTGGGAGATTGTTGGGATTGGATCCTAAACTACAAGGAGGAGGAGGAGCCTAAGTCGGAGGTGATGAATCAAGAGGGAAAAAACTCGTCGGGATCTTACGTCAAGAGAGCGGCCGCGCGTGGTGGAGGGCGACCGCGGCTCGGAGGATTAAACGAGGGTGTATAAGTTTCTGCCGTTGAGGGCGGCCGCGCTGGCCTTGAGAGCGGCCGCGCTCGGTCCGAATCTGCAGCAGATTTTTATTTTGTTTCCTATTTTGATTAGATCTCTTCTTAAACAGAGTTAGGGCTTCCTTGTATAACTATATAAGCATAATTTCGGCCTAGAACACATTGTAGCAACATATTAGAGAGACTAATAACATATTGGCTTGGCAATTGCCCCCGGACGTAGTTCACGAGTTGGTGAATGAACCGGGTAAACAACTCTTGTGTTCTTGTGTGTGATTGTTTCTTTCTTGTACGTGTGGGTGTGTTAATTTCTTTATCTTGATTGCAACGGGGGAGCACCAAATTCACAACAGTGAATAGTAAATTTGAAAAGTGTTGTGAGTATAAAAGTGAAATAGGAGAGAGAATGAGTGGGTGGAATAGTAAAGATTCTTTGCCATTTTAGAAAAGATGAAGCTTTTAACGAAATACTCGTTTTGGCAAAAGGTGAAGCTTTCAATGGGACGGAGAGAGTATATGTGTGTGTGCAACAACTATTTATTCGTAGATTCAAAAGAACATATGCACTCTCAAAACACCAAATAAAGCACGTATTGGCAAAAGAGAAATCAATTGTATCACCAATAGAATAGAAGATATGTATTATACAATGGTTTATATATGGAGAGAAATGCACCCTTCAAACATATACGAGCACATGAAGAGAACAAAAATCTATTACTTGACAAAAGAGAGGCAACCCTTCTAATATACATAAATTTATTAATAAATAAGCAAACACTCTAATTCAAAAAAGTGGGACTAACTTTTCGAGACGGAGGGAGTATCAAGATATCAACAAGATATTTACCCATAACAAAAAAAGAAGATGATAAAACTTTCAGAATTGATTAAATTGAATTGACACTAATTTTTAAGGAGTTAAATGACATATTTTATAAATAAGGGATCATAGAACAAAATAAATCTTTTATTTTATTGAATTTCTTTTTAATTCTTATGTTATCATAATTTATTAAAAAATTATCCAAATTCAAATATTTAGTTTTTTTTAACAAAAAATAATTAGTAAATTTAAAATATTGAAAAAAAATAAGATAATAGTTAATATGATTTAAAATAATTTAAGATATTAACTATTATCCTTTTTTTTAATAATTTAAATTACTAATTATTTTGCTTCAAAAAAATTACTAATTATTTTAGATTGGATAATTTATAAAATATAAAAATAAAAATAGATTAAATAAAATAAATATTTACAAAAAATATGCTTACCCAATTTATATTTTTTTCTTATTAAAGTTTTTTTAATGAAACACAATTTACTAATTAAAAAATATAAAATAATCTTTTCTTAAACACAAATAAAAAATATGGTATTGCTCAAAATCCCAACAACCATCATCTCTTTGAAATTCAAACTCATCACCATCTCCACATAACCACCACCACACAGCACTACAATATCACACCCCCACCACCACCATAAACCCAACAAAAACAAAATGGACTCTTTTTTTTTTAAACCTTCGTTTGGACTCGTTTGATCTTTTGACAAAATTGAGAGCAGAGGGATGAACGTCGACAAAAAGAGGAGGATCTAGACTCAGTTTTGAGGTGCCTGCCAGAGAAGAAGATCGGAGGAGGTATGTATGCTGGGAAATGTCGGACCGGAAAGGGGAAAGACGAAGAGAGGGAAAGGGAGACTTAGGCTTATGTGGGGGGGGGGGGGCTAGAAACGTTGGCGGAAGTGGGGAGCCAGAAACGAGGGCGGCGACGGAAGGATGAGAAGAATGGGTAAAGAGAAAGGGGTAGGAAGGGCCTTGGGGTGGGATCTGGAAAGAGAGAGAACAAGATGAAGAGAATATATAAAAAAAAAAAAAAAGAAATTGTTCACCCACCCTTTAATTTTAACAAATTTGGGTAACAAGAAATTGTTAAAAAAAAAAAACTAAATATTTGAATTTGAATAATTTTTTAATAAATTATGATAACATAAGAATTAAAAAGAAATTCAATAAAATAAAAGATTTATTTTGTTCTATGATCCCTTATTTATAAAATATGTCATTTAACCCCTTAAAAGTTAGTGTCAATTCAATTTAACCAAATATGTTATTCATATGCGTGACACTTGCAACTTTAAGCATGTGAACTTGTTTTAACGAATTTCGTCAGCGTTGATGTGAAAAATTTAGATATTGAACCCTAATTTGAAAAAAAAAATATGGGGCCCCATTTGAAGAACACCCCCTCGACTTCAGGCCTTAAATTGCATTTGCCCTTATAATAATCATATACACACACATTTATTTTCAGAAATCAAGCTCAAACAACTTTAATCAAGTAGAGAATCTAGCCGAATGGGACCTTAAATCTGACGATTCTTGCTGCGTGATTGACGGAGGAGTATTTGAGGCCTCAGAAGCTGCTCTGGTCCATATAAGTTTTCCTTTATTGATAAACCACATCTGACAAAATGGAGGAGCATTTTTGGCAGCATAAGTTGCTTTTCTGGAGCTCTTTTTCATCTTGATCCAACTATAAGAATATCAAGGTTCTAAAAAGTACTAGGCAAGCGCTAGACGGTGGAGTCAGGCCTAGCGTCTAGGAGCCTAAGCGAGGCCGAGAAATTAGACAAATTTTGCATATATTTCATATAAAACCTTCCCAGTGTTGTACATACTTAACGGAAACATGATTAATGACATTCATTTAATAGAATGTTGCATTTGATAAGTGATGTACAATTACACAGTACATGAACTAATGGTAGAATCAAATAAAGTAGAGGGACCATTGATAAAATAGACCTAAAAACAATAGGAAAAAAAATACTTTTAAAATAAAAAGCAAACGATTAACTCACCTTCAGTTTCGCCCAAGAACCAGCCCCCATTTCAGTTCTCCCTTTTCTTCCTTCCTTCCTTCTCTCTCCATTTCTCTCTCTCTCCTCAAAAACCCACAACTCTTACCAGGTATATAAATAATTAAACTATTTAAATTGTAATATTTTCATTACTTTGTTCAAGGGTTTTAATTATTTTACTCTGTTTTCTTGAAATTAGATAAAACAACAGAAAATTTTCAATTAACGGTGCCAGAAAGTCACGATTAGTCGATACAATTACTGTGTATTTGTGGATAAAAAGATAAAAATAAAATAAAATCTAAAAAAGCCCGACCCGTTTCGCCCAACCAGCCCAAACCCGCCCAATCCCGCCCAACCCGCCAAGGTCCGCCTAGCCCCGCCTAGCGCCTAATCTCCCCGCCTTGGCGTAAATCGCGGCGCCGGCCCCCGCCTAGCCTAGGCGCCGCCTTTGTTGTGAATATGGCCCTCCACTACCCAAGCAAACCACAAGAATAATTATCGCACACAAACAAAGCACAAGAAATCAAAAGCACAGAAAAGACACAAGAAATTGTTAATCCAGTTCACCAATTTGATAGGCTACGTCTGCAAGCCGCTGGGATCTTGCACTATGATATGTAAATTTGTGTTACTATGAGAAAGGGGGCGGAACATTGCTTATATATGACCTAGGAAACAAACCCGAACCCTAGACCCAAGAAGGAAAAAGCGGACGGTGAAAACGGGCGCGGCCCAGCGCTTCCGCTGCGCGGTTCGGCGCCGCGCATCTTGTCCAAAAAAGATCTAACGCTGACAAAACCTCCGAGGCGCGGTCGCTCCTTCAGCGCGCGGTCGCCCTCGAAGAATTCTCACTGAGCCACATGTTTTACGTCCAAGAGCGCGGTCGCGCACAACAGAAGCGCGACCGCTCTTGAGTCCAGAAACCCCTGACGAAATTCTTCCCTTTTACCCCAAAGTCTAGTCCGGTTGGTCCTCTATCCCAACAATCTCCCACCTAGAGATCAACCACACATATAAGCCCCGTATCCGTTCTTCAACTCATCCTTGGTGTCCTAAAGTGCTCGCTGTCGATCATGGTAGTGCCATCCTCCTCTTCTATCCTTCAAGCCCGATTGAAGCTTTGCAGACTTCAATTTCTCAAGGTTCACAACCTTTGTCGGCATGTCAGGGGTTCTCCGATCCCAATATCTTCTTCTAGCCTTAAAATCTTCTCCTCCAAGAGATGCCTGATGTAGTGAAACCTCGGTTGATGTGCTTCGTCCTAGAATGAAACGCGCATTCTAGCCAAGTAAATTGCACTCGACATTTGTCGCATGTAGAACGTTACCACTTCGCGTCTTCCCAGTTCACCCAAGAAGTTCTCGCAACCATACCATCTCTTTACTCGCCTCTCATCGGCTGCCACATATTCCCTCAGCAAGTTCGCGCCACGATCTTCTGCCCAATTTAGAAGCCCAGGAGATTGTACTCAGTACCACGATGTGAACACATAACCCGTAGTACTTCTCCTCTTATCAAGATCACTTGATGCCAAGTCCGCATCAACATAACCCGCTAACACCACCTCCTTGCTTGAGAAACACGAGCCTTACCGGCGGTACCCTTCAAGTAACGTAGGATCCATTTAACCGCTTCCCGATGTTGCTTTCTGGATTGCCCATAAACCGGTGACTACTCCCACCGCATGTGCAATGTCCGGCCTTGTACACACCATTGCATACATGAGACTCCCACCGCTTTGAAGCATATGGAGTTCTCTCTATCTTGTCACGCTCCTCCTTGCCCATAGGTGAGTTCTTCTCTGGATAGCTTGAAGTGCATACCCAATGGCGTCCTGTTGGCTTCGCCTCTTCCATACAAAACCTTGCTAAGACTTTCTCGCGTATTACGCTTGTGAAAGAACCAACTTGCCCGACTCCTATCCCGGTCAATCCGCATGCCCAAGATTTTCTGGCCTCTCCCAAATCCTTCATCTCGAACCGTTCGACACCGAGTCTTCAACCTGTTTACCTCTCTCTTGCTAGAGCCCGCTATTAGCATGTCGTCCACATATAACAACAAGATAATATACCCGTTGTCCGTGTTCTTGAAGTAGCAACAATGATCCGCCTCACATTCGATAAAATCAATGTCGTGCATGAACCCATCAAACTTTCTGTACCATTTGCCTAGGAGCTTGTTTAAGGCCATACAAGCTCTTAGTCAATCTGCAAACTAGCTCCTCGCTACCCTTAGACAAGTAACCTGCGTTTGTACCATGTAAATTTCTTCCTCGAAGTCCCCATGAAGAAAGGCCGTCTTCACATCCATCTATTCAAGCAACAAGTTGTCCGCCACTACTATCCCCGAGAACCGTATTCGTGGTGATCATCTTCACAACCGGAGTGAATACCTCGGTGTAGTCAATACCGTACTTTTCTGAAACCCTTTTACAACCAGTCTTGCCTTGTAACAGCTTGCTACCGTCTGCTTCCTCCTTGATCCTGTAAACCCACTTGTTATGCGGTGCCTTCTTCCACTTAGGTAGTTCGATCAACTCCCAAGTTTTGTTGGCCTTCAATGAGTCCATCTCATCATCCATCGCAGACTTTCCACTTGTTACAAAGTGCACTACGAGCGACCTCCGCATAACATTCCGGTTCCCCATTATGCATCAACAACAAATAATAATTGGATGGAGTATACTGTCGAGGCGATCCCACGCGACCCTCTTCGGATCTACGCAGCGGAATATCCGGTTACGGAGTACGTGGTTCATCTTCAGTGACCTCCTGACCATGGTCATCATGAACCGTTCTGCTCCCACCCGAGTTTGGAATATCCACCTCTATAATTTTCGGTTCCGAACTAGTGTCATCAGATGCCCCCTTTCCGTCCTTGTACAATACCTGTTCATTGAATACCACATCTCGACTACGAATAACTTTATGGTTTTGGTCATCCCAAAACTTATACCCGAAGTCATCCCCGCCATACCCAATAAACGTACACTTAACAAATTTTGCATCTAATTTAGTTCTCTCAGCAGAATCAACATGAACATAAGAAACGCAGCCAAATATGCGAAGAAAGGACAGTTACACCTTGCCACTCCAAGCTTCCTCACGGAATTCCATTCCCAATGGTACCGATGGTCCCGATTGATCAAGAAAGGCTGTGTGTCAACAGCATATGCCCAAAACGTCTTCGGAAGTCCACACTTCAATCTCATACTTCTAGCCCGCTCATTCAATGTTCTGTTCATCCTCTCTGCTACCCCGCTGAGTTGTGGTGTCCGCTTTGGAGTCTTCTCCATACGAATACCATTCGCAGCACAATATTCCCTAAACTCCCCGAGCTCATACTCCCCACCATTGTCTCATCTCAAGCACTTGAGCTTAAGTCCTGACTGATTCTCCACCAAGGCCCTCCACTTCTTGAACACCTCGAAAGCCTCATCTTTCCCCTTCAAGAAATAGACCCAGACCTTCCTTGTAGAATCATCAATAAAGGTCATGTAATATGACGCACCACCCAAAGACGTTACCGGAGATGGCCCCCACAAATCCGTGTGAACCAATTCTAACTTTGCTTCCCTCAAACCCCTATCTGTCCTCGAGAAATTATTTCTCCCCTGTTTTCCAAACATACAATCTTCGCAGATCCCCACGTCTACTGTCTTCAAACCCGGTAGTAGTCCCTTTGAACAAAGCACCTTCATCCCCGTCTCACTCATGTGACCCAATCGACAGTGCCACAAATCTGTATCACCCTTGGCTGCTGCCACCGCGATACTATCCTTGGTGTTATTTGCCAAATACAAAGTCCCCTCCTTATTACCCCGAGCGATCTCACAATCCTCCTTGGTAATAACCCAGTTCCTGCAGCCGAATGTCACCTTGTAACCTTCTTCGTCCAACTGCCCAACTGAAAGTAGGTTCTTTTTCAAACCCGGAATGTGTCTGACCCCGTTCAGATGTAAGACCTTCCCGTCCGATGCTCCTATTCTGACATCCCCCTTCCCCTTGATTTCCAAAGGCTCGCCATCTGCCAGATAGACCTTACCGAAATCACCGGAAGTGTAGTTCTCCATCTCTTCCTTATGCCCGCAAGAGTGGAATGATGCCCCCGAATCCAGCACCCATGATTCTAGTGCACTACTAACACTCAGAACCAGTACATCGTCACCTTCGACTGTCACATTCACCGAATTGCCCTTACGATTTGGACAATCCCTCTTGAAGTGTCCCAACTCCTTACAATAATAGCACTGAACAGATCCCTTTGCAACCTTTGGTTTGTCTTTGGTCTCCCCGGTCTTGCCCTTACCACTCACCACATTCTCCCTAGATTCGGTTCTCCCTTGTTTGCTAGTACCCGGCTTCCCCTTGCTAGTAGTAGCTAAAGCCGATCCCGAAGCACTCGATGTCCCCAACTTCTTCATGCAATTTTCTTCGGCCAAAAGAAAGTCTTTAACATCATCATACTTCAATTTCTTCTTACCTGCTGAAGCGTTGATCGCTGTCACCGTTCCGCTCCAACTTGCTGGTAAAGAAGCTAGCAACAAACATGCATGAACCTCATCATCGAACTTTATCTCCACCGCTGTCAATGAGTCTATAACATCCATAAACTCATCGATGTGCTTAGCCAAGGATCCTCCCTCTTGCATCTTGAGACTACCCATCTTGCGTATCAAATCAACCTTATTTGCAGCAGATGGAGTTTCAAATCTCTCAGTAAGATAATCCAATAGCTCCTTGGTGGTTGTCGCCTTCTTAGTAGTCTTTGCAATCCACTTTGACAAAGTAGATCTGACCACCCTGTAAGTACCCAAATCTGGCTCATGCCTTCCGGTTAAATTTCCCGGCAATTTCGGTAAGTTTCCCGGTAATTCCCCGGACCTTCCTAGTGTTTCGGAAATGTTCTGGAACAGTCCCAAATTAAATTAAGGGCTGAAGAGGATCCTTCCTAATTAAGAAACACGTTTTTCTTAATTAGGAAGGAGGGTTCTAGAATTTGCCACCTTGCATGGTTCTAGAATGCTGAGTCATTCAGGATAAGCCCGCACGGCTGCATTAGCTCGCTGCTCTTAGCCGCACGGCTTCATTCACCTTATCCAGATTACCTATAAATAGAGGCCTCCTCTACCCATTTCAAGACACAACATTACCACCCCAAAAACAATACACCCACAATCAGTCACTCCCAAGACGTGAAGAATATTGGTGAAGGCTCAAGAAGGTGAAGAAGAAGCTAAAGAAGCCATATCCCTCCTCCTTGAAGACCCAAAACCAACCTCTCCTCCTAGCTCCGTTCGAAGAAGCAAAGGAAGCAATTGGTAACCTCGCACGCCCTAAACTTGCTTTTAATTAATATACTTGCTCATTGCATTCATATATCTTGCTTGGGACTTGGCATTTATTCATAAAGATCACATCTTTATCACCCCCTTTCCCTTTTGCATGCATTAAGACCTCATTTGTCATAAAAATGTAGTCTTTTTCATAAAGGTGCATCCTTTGCACCTAAAACCCCCATTTTCAAATAAAAATGTCATTTTTATGCATCATTTGCACATAAAAATCCAATCTTTTCAATAAAAATGCATCCTTTGCATTCAAAAACCTTTTCCAATGCATCATTTGCATAAAAATCCTATCTTTACGCATCACTTGCATAAAGATCATTTCTTTCAATCAAAAAGCATCATTTGCTAAAACCAAAAATGTCATCTTTTCATTAAAGAGTCATTTTTCATCATGCATTTCCCCTTTCCCCCAACCTTGGAACGGACCGGTGTAAAAGATCCTATCTTTACATCGTTCCTTCCATTAAAGGTTCACGATTTCTTTGGAAAGGGATAACCTTGAACCCTATATCTCCGATTATCGCTTAAGAAAGAGTATGAAGCCTCTATACGAGCTCGACCGTCTTAAAGCGTAGGATTGATGGGCTAAGGACCCTCCTTTTCTAAAGAACCTCATCTTTGACCAAAAGAGAGTCATTCTCTCGATCACGCAAGTCCCGAGGGTCCCGAGGTTAAAATGCGATGATCACAAGTCATAAGATGAGGACGGGATCATAATCCCAAATACATAAAATTCCAAGGAATCCCGAGCGACAACCAACAAATGGTTTGTACGTCCGGAAGACAACTTGGGACATTCCCCCCCTTTTTTCTCAAACACATGCACACAAGAAAGCACGCAAGCAAGCACGATTACTGAAATCTTGGGAGACTTGCTCCGGCAAGGCACTTTGGGTGAACGCCAAACGTTCTTCCCAAGGGGTAACTTAACCTCCGAACCCAAGTAAAAACCTTTTTTTCAAAGTTTTGAGGTAATCAAAATGGCGTGGCGACTCCGTTTTTCAAATAACTCGGATGTCTTCAAACTCGCGTGAATCCACAAAATTTGGGCACACATTCACAGTTTGGCGACTCTGCTGGGGATTTTCTATTCCGACCTTTCATGGTCAAACCCTAATCGAGACCTCCTCGGACCGATTTCCGATTTTCTATTCCGAACTTTCACGGTCAAACCCTAATCGAGACCTCTTCGGTCCGATTTCCGATTTTCTATTCCGACCTTTCACGGTCAAACCCTAATCGAGACCACCTCGGTCCGATTTCCGATTTTCTATCTCGACCTTTCACGGTCAAATCTCTAATCGAGACCTCCTCGGCCCGATCTCCGATTTTCTATTCCGACCTTTCATGGTCAAATCCCTAATCGAGATCTCCTCGGTCCGATTTCTGATTTTCTATTCCGACCTTTCATGGTCAAACCCTAATCGAGACCTCCTCGGTCCGATTTCCGATTTTCTATTAGGCCTTTCATGGTCATATTCCTAGTGAGACCTCCTCGGTCCGATTTTCGATTTCCCATCTCGACCTTTCATGGTCAAATCCTTAATCGAGACCTCCTCGGTCCGATCTCCAAATTTCAATCTTGACCTTTCAAGGTCTCATCTTTTCCGATCAATTAGGATTAGGAGAAAATGTGTTTTGAGTAAAAACTTAAGCAATAAGTGCATGTTACTTGAGCCTTTAGCCTAAACACTTACCTCCAAGTCTAAATCTTACCTACCTTACCTATCCCCGAGCCTAAACCGTGCCTGTCCCTTTCCGCCGAGAAAGAAGTGGGCTAGAATACTTGGGTCGGCGGCTTTTCGTAAAACCTTAGGTTCGCACAGGTTCATCGGCTCGTAGAGTCGAATGGCGGATTTGACGAGAAAACGGTGAGGGTGCGGGAAATCGATGGTTAGGAAGGAAGAGTTAGTCCTGGCTTTGGAAAGCGCCCATAAGGTTCATCAGAACAGCAAGCCATGCTCATTGACGCACTCCGTCGTCATGGAGTTCAGTCACGGTTGAGTCGAACGGTTCTCTGGTGGTAGTCGAAGATGAGACTTTGGAAACAGTGATTTCGGTCCCTTCATCCTATGACCAAGACCCCGCCTATAACCAATACCTTCCTCCATCCACATACGATCCCTTGCCAAGGACCACTCCTCCTCGGTCCTTTCCAACATCCCGGCTCATCCGGGCTCCATCGCCCTCGGCTCCTCGTAACGGATTGGGCTTCACTCACTGTTCCTCGGTTTCGGCAATACCGCCGGTTTACGCTCCGGCTTCGCATAATCAATTTGAGTTATGTGGCTATGTTCTCAAGCCCCTACACCCACTGAGTGCGATCATGAGTTGTCAAAGGATGATTCAAGTCTCCATTTGTCACCTACCGGGCTTAATGAATTCAGCCGGTTTGCTCTTGTGTTTCCCGCCGATAAAAGTCTGTTGCGATTTCCAATAACTCGAGAGTCCCCGTTGACCCCCATGTGGCAATATTGATGGAACAAGTGAAACAAATGCAAGAGAAGTTTGACTTCATGATGAGTATCAATACTCCCTTGACCCCCGCACGTCGAACCAAGCAAGGAAATGACTCCACCAAGCATGACCCAATGCCACTCAAAGACCAAACAAAGAACTGCCCATGTCGGCACCGGTTCCTCACAAAGGAAAGAGTGTCGTAGCCTCCTTCACCAAATCCAACAATGGAACCAACTGGACAATGGAACTCCGAGTCTTGAGAACAACAATGTCTCCCGAAAACTCAGACAATACGGATATGCCTTTAAGCAAGATTCTGGAAGAGGCGATGAAAGAAAAGGCGATAAAGCCACTGGAGAATTGGAAGCCCGGGAACCCCGGTATTCGGTTGGATGAGTCCAAGCACTTGTCTTTTCCATCAATACCACGGGCACAACACGATGATTGCACCTATTTGAGGCATGAGATCCAGAAGTTGATAGAAAATGGGAAGCTCGAGAACCTCCATGGGCCAAAAACAAAGCTATGGTAAGAGGTCGATTCGGGATGTACAAGGTCGAAACGTCGTCGATGATTTCGGGATGCCCATGAGCAAAGTTTTCGATGATTTGGTGAAACGAGACCTTCTCACACCTCTCGAGAATTATAAGCCAAGAAACCCCGGTAGAGTTGACGGGACCAAGTTCTGCGAGTACCACAAGCATTTTGGGCATGTGACGGACAAGTGTGTGGATACGAAGAAAGAAATTCAGTGGCTGATCTACGAAGGAAAGCTCAAGTTACCTGGCAGTCCAACCAGCGAAGAGTAGCTAGACTAGGGTCTACTTATCCTTAAGCAAGATTAAAAAAAAAAAGAAGAAAAATAGTCTCTCAGTCAACCTTCGTAGGTTCTAGTACTTTTCTCTTTCAAATCAAGTCCTCCATGGACATTGTAATTAATCTTCAATTTTCTATAAAAGAGTCTTCTTCTTTTCTTGCTAGACTTAAGACATTATTTGCACACCTACATTACATTTAATGAAATGGTTTTATTTTATATGATCATTTGCATTGCTCAACAAATAATCTCTTGAAATAATTCACGTTCCGATTAATCAGTGTGAGAAAGTCAACTAATGCCATCAAGCCATACACTTTCCTTACCCCACAAAAGACCTCCATCAAGCCATACACTTTCCCAATCATGCCCCCACCTTCATCTTGACCAAGTCAACGGCGGCGGCAACATCAAGGGACAACAAAAGGCCACTCAGCTTCGAAAGATTGACCCCGTGTCGACAACGACATAGGAGCTTGACTCAGACCTCAAGGGTATCAAGAATGTTCAAGCAGGGGCTCGCCTTGGCCCTCAGGTGCTTCAAAAAAAAATGTAGTGCAAAAAGAGTAATACCCAGCTAGGCTGAAAATCCCAAAAAAAAAAAGGGCAGTCTAGGCAAAAAACAGGGTTGCACATAAAAAAAAAAGAAGGAAAAAATCTTAGTGCAAAAAGAGTAATGCCCAGCTAGGCTGAAAATCCCAAAAAAGGGCAGTCTAGGCAAAAAACAGGGTTGCACATAAAAAAATAATAAAAGAAAAAAATGAGGCCAAGGACCCAGCACCGCCAATCAAAAGACGGACAGACAAAGTCAAAGCTCGAAGAACAAAAGTTGTCAATAACAATGGGGCAGTCAAAGCAAAGCCAGAAGCATTTCATAAGCCTGCAGGCACGTGCAAATCCTTTCTTTCCCAATGAAAGAGGAAGCAATCAGAAGCAGCCGTCCAAGAATGACTTGGTTAAGGAATCATCCCGAGGCCCACGCCTCATCATCCAATCTTCTCATCCAAACCTTTCCACTAAAGGAACCACAAATCCCATTTCCCAAAGCCAAACACAATCCGGCCAAGGCCGAACTACGGCGACCTGAGCTCCTCACAATGAGGGGAACGTAGGCAACCAGCAATGGTCCGGTCATAAGCATATTCAAATTCCAGAAAATTCGGTCTCATCAATGACCTCTCCCATAGACACAGTCAAATCCCAGAAAACCCGGTCTCATCAATGACCTCTCTGTACACAAACCTTTCTTTCACACCAGCCAACCTTGATCCGCGACATTGGTTGACTTTCTCCTCATGACTAATAAGAATGTTTTTTTTGTTTTTTTTTTTTTCATATCGAGATTAATGGTTGAATAACCCGAACATCAATAAAGGGTTTTAAGCAATCTTGTGATCATTGTAAATAAAACAAGTTTTCAGATGTCTTGACAAGTCTTCCTTTTCTACATCTTTGGAAAGATAGTGCTAAACACTGATTTTCTGTCAGCAGGGGCTTCCATACACTTTTACAAACCTTTCTACGCTTATACTCTCTCAAAAGAGTCAAACCCAAAGCTAGTTTTTGTGCCTACGTCGAGTAAGGCCATCAAAATAACACAAAATTGGGATCCATTCCCACCTTTCGAAAAATATGCCCCTGCATGTATAAATTTCTAAGAATATTTTCTTTCACATTTCCTTCAAGGTTGGTGATTGACTAAAAAAAAAAAAAAAGAAAAAGGATAGGTTCTCCCTCTTCTGCTACAATTCGCATTAGGGCTGCCTCGAAAACTTTGTCAAAGCATTCCTTTAAACTGGGGCTTCTTTAGCCATTTTTGGGGTTCACATCGGGTTCTTCACTAGGTCCCTAGATGGATTCAGTCTTGGTCAGATCAACCTCAGGATCACTTCCGCAGTACCAATCATATTGGGATTTTCGCTAGGTCATCAGATTGGGGCTTCACTAAGTCACTTCTTCAAAACCTAAGACTTCGCCTGCTCAGTTCATCCAATCGGGGCTTTGCCAGTGAAAGGATCTTTCATGGGGCTTTGCAGAAAGTTCTTCCTCAGACCGGGGCTCCGATAAGTCGCATCCATCCCTAGAAGAGAGGTTTGGTCACTTCAACATCTGCTTTGGTTGTAAAAGCCTGTCAGCATCAGCTTCAAATGCCAGAATGTGAGAAAAGAACATTCATCGAGACTCGAGGTTTAAACCCAGTCTCAGCCCAAGAGGGAATCCTAGTCCACGTTGACAACATCTCAGCAACAACAACAGTTCAGTCCGCGCCCAAGGGATACAACCCCACCTGTTTGAAACCCGTCTTAAACGATTCCCAAACACAATTCCATATGTACATCCAGACCCAGTCCCTACCATGTTTCCAAGAAAAAATCACCCCTAGGCTCAAGTAACGTGCCAATTGCTAATGATAACATTTTCTCCTAAAAAGCGCCTCCGTTACTTCCGTTATAACGAGATAACACCAGGCGACAGTTTCCTAATTGTCAAAAAAAATCCAACTCTAGCTACCTCTATCACAGATTGAGAAGTATGCTCAAGTTTGACCAGCTCTAGCTACCTCTATCTACTCGATAGTGACGTAAGCTTTAGCTTCCTCAGGTGACAACCTCCATTAATTGTCAAAACCTCAAGAATCCTAGACATCGTTCCTAAACTGTCTAGATGAAGCTTGAACTACGATCAAGGCTTGATTCCTCCGGGATACGTAGGTAGCCTTTCATAAAAGGTCCAGCCATCCGACCACATTGGTCACCTTTTTTCTTTCCCCATTCCTCAATGGTGCGTAAGCTTTTCATAAAAGTCCAACTATCTGACCACATTGGTCACCCCCCTTTTATTTGGCACATTCCTAATAGGATCGGCCGTTTAACCTCCTAGGTCACCCCGTTTCCATCCTTATAGTAAGGGACCAGCATCTCTTTGCAATTTTGCCCCTGAGGCTCAATTTTACAATTTTGTCCCCCGTAGGCCTGTTTTACCCTTTATGCCCCTGGCATTTCCAATCATATCAATCAAATTTTTCCCTCCAGTGCCCCCGAGGCTTATTTTACAAATTTATCCCCTGTGGATCATTTTATTTGCCTTTGGCATTTTTAATTCACTTCTTTTACAAAATTATCGGGTACATCCCACTTTCTTTACAAAAATCATTGAGTCCTTCTTACTTCTTTACAAAATGCATTCTCTCTCGCGATCTCCGTCATTCCAAGGTGGAAGAATGACATTTTGCTCTCTCTTTCGATCTCCGTTATTCCAAGGTGGAGGAATAACATTTCGATCTCTCTCGCGATCTCCGTCATTCCAAGGTGGAAGAATGACATTTCGCTCTCTCTTTCGATCTCCGTTATTCCAAGGTGGAGGAATAACATTTCGATCTCTCTCGCGATCTCCCGGAGTCATTCCAAGGTGGAAGAATGACATTTCGCTCTCTCTTTCGATCTCCGTCATTCCAAGGTGGAAGAATGACATTTCGATCTCTCTCGCGATCTCCGTCATTCCAAGGTGGAAGAATGACATTTCGCTCTCTCTTTCGATCTCCGTTATTCCAAGGTGGAGGAATAACATTTCGATCTCTCTCGCGATCTCCGTCATTCCAAGGTGGAAGAATGACATTTCGCTCTCTCTTTCGATCTCCGTCATTCCAAGGTGGAAGAATGACATTTCGATCTCTCTCGCGATCTCCGTCATTCCAAGGTGGAAGAATGACATTTCGCTCTCTCTTTCGATCTCCGTCATTCCAAGGTGGAAGAATGACATTTCGACCTCTCTCGCGATCTCCGTCATTCCAAGGTGGAAGAATGACATTTCGCTCTCTCTCCTTCGATCTCCGTTATTCCAAGGTGGAAGAATAACATTACGATCTCTCTCGCGATCTCTGTCATTCCAAGGTGGAAGAATGACATTTCGCTCTCTCTCCTTCGATCTCCGTTATTCCAAGGTGGAAGAATAACATTTCGATCTCTCTCGCGATCTCCGTCATTCCAAGGTGGAAGAATGACATTTCGCTCTCTCTCCTTCGATCTCCGTTATTCCAAGGTGGAAGAATAACATTTCGATCTCTCTCGCGATCTCCGTCATTCCAAGGTGGAAGAATGACATTTCGCTCTATCTTTCGATCTCCGTTATTCCAAGGTGGAAGAATAACATTTCGATCTCTCTCGCGATCTCCGTCATTCCAAGGTGGAAGAATGACATTTCGCTCTATCTTTCGATCTCCGTCATTCCAAGGTGGAAGAATGACATTTCGATCTCTCTCGCGATCTCCGTCATTCCAAGGCGGAAGAATGACATTTCGCTCTCTCTTTCGATCTCCGTCATTCCAAGGTGGAAGAATGACATTTTGATCTCTCTCGCGATCTCCGTCATTCCAAGGTGGAAGAATGACATTTCGATCTCCGTCATTCCAAGGTGGAAGAATGACATTTCGATCTCTCTCGCGATCTCCGTCATTCCAAGGTGGAAGAATGACATTTCGCTCTCTCTCCTTCGATCTCCGTTATTCCAAGGTGGAAGAATAACATTTCGATCTCTCTCGCGATCTCCGTCATTCCAAGGTGGAAGAATGACATTTCGCTCTCTCTCCTTCGATCTCCGTTATTCCAAGGTGGAGGAATAACATTTCGATCTCTCTCGCGATCTCCGTCATTCCAAGGTGGAAGAATGACATTTCGCTCTCTCTTTCGATCTCCGTCATTCCAAGGTGGAAGAATGACATTTCGATCTCTCTCGCGATCTCCGTCATTCCAAGGTGGAAGAATGACATTTCGCTCTATCTTTCAATCTCCGTTATTCCAAGGTGGAAGAATAACATTTCGATCTCTCTCGCGATCTCCGTCATTCCAAGGTGGAAGAATGACATTTCGCTCTCTCTCCTTCGATCTCCGTCATTCCAAGGTGGAAGAATGACATTTCGCTCTCTCCTTCGATCTCCGTTATTTCAAGGTGGAAGAATAACATTTCGATCTCTCTCGCGATCTCCGTCATTCCAAGGTGGAAGAATGACATTTCGCTCTCTCTTTCGATCTCCGTCATTCCAAGGTGGAAGAATGACATTTCGATCTATCTCGCGATCTCCGTCATTCCAAGGTGGAAGAATGACATTTCGCTCTCTCTTTCGATCTCCGTCATTCCAAGGTGGAAGAATGACATTTCGATCTCTCTCGCGATCTCCGTCATTCCAAAGTGGAAGAATGACATTTCGCTCTCTCTTTCGATCTCCGTCATTCCAAGGTGGAAGAATGACATTTCGATCTCTCTCGCGATCTCCGTCATTCCAAGGTGGAAGAATGACATTTCGCTCTCTCTTTCGATCTCCGTTATTCCAAGGTGGAAGAATAACATTTCGATCTCTCGCGATCTCCGTCATTCCAAGGTGGAAGAATGACATTTCGCTCTATCTTTCGATCTCCGATTATTCCAAGGTGGAAGAATAACATTTCGATCTCTCTCGCGATCTCCGTCATTCCAAGGTGGAAGAATGACATTTCGCTCTCTCTCCTTCGATCTCCGTTATTCCAAGGTGGAAGAATAACATTTCGATCTCTCTCGCGATCTCCGTCATTCCAAGGTGGAAGAATGACATTTCACTCTCTCTTTCGATCTCCGTTATTCCAAGGTGGAAGAATAACATTTCGATCTCTCTCGCGATCTCCGTCATTCCAAGGTGGAAGAATGACATTTCGCTCTCTCTTTCGATCTCCGTTATTCCAAGGTGGAAGAATAACATTTCGATCTCTCTCGCGATCTCCGTCATTCCAAGGAGGAAGAATGACATTTCGCTCTTTCTTTCGATCTCCGTTATTCCAAGTTGAAGGAATAACATTTCGATCTAGTCAAAGCTTGAACTACGATCAAGGCTTGATTCCTCCGGGATACGTAGGTAGCCTTTTATAAAAGGTCTAGCCATCCGACCACTTTGGTCACCCTGTTCCTTCGTCACTCCTCAGTGATGAAGTAATCCCTCATAGAGACCACCTTGGTCATTTCTAGCATGTCCCCAGTAGGATCAATTGCTTGACCTCCTAGGTCATTTTCTATTTTCCCCAAAGAAGACCGGTTTCTCTTCTCCCTTCCTCAGCGGATCTTATTCGAGAACTACGGCCTGGCTTGATTCCTCCGGATACGTAGGTAGCCTTCCAAAAGGTTCACCACTCGACCACCTTGGTCACCCGATCCGTCTCGGCATTCGCCAGATCAGATCCTTTTCTATCGACAACCCCACTCGCCTTGCAAGTGACGTTGCCGAGGGGCTTTTGTAAGTACCCAAATCTGGCTCATGCCTTCCGGTTAAATTTCCCGGCAATTTCGGTAAGTTTCCCGGTAATTTCCCGGACCTTCCTAGTGTTCCGAAAATGTTCTGGAACAGTCCCAAATTAAATTAAAGGCTGAAGAGGATCCTTCCTAATTAAGAAACACGTTTTTCTTAATTAGGAAGGAGGGTTCTAGAATTTGCCACCTTGCATGGTTCTAGAATGCTGAGTCATTCAGGATAAGCCCGCACGGCTGCATTAGCTCGCTGCTCTTAGCCGCACGGCTTCATTCACCTTATCCAGATTACCTATAAATAGAGGCCTCCTCTACCCATTTCAAGACACAACATTACCACCCCAAAAACAATACACCCACAATCAGTCACTCCCAAGACGTGAAGAATATTGGTGAAGGCTCAAGAAGGTGAAGAAGAAGCTAAAGAAGTCATCTCCCTCCTCCTTGAAGACCCAAGACCAACCTCTCCTCCTAGCTCCGTCCGAAGAAACAAAGGAAGCCATTGGTAACCTCGCACGCCCTAACCTTGCATTTTAATTAATATACTTGCTCATTGCATTCATATATCTTGCTTGGGACTTGGCATTCATAGTTAAAGATCATATCTTTATCATCCCCTTCCCCTTTTGCATGCATTAAGACATCATTTGTCATAAAAATGTAGTCTTTTTCATAAAGGTGCATCCTTTGCACCTAAAACCCCCATTTTCAAATAAAAATGTCATTTTTATGCATCATTTGCACATAAAAATCCAATCTTTTCAATAAAAATGCATCCTTTGCATTCAAAAACCTTTTCCAATGCATCATTTGCATAAAAATCCTATCTTTACACATCACTTGCATAAAGATCATTTCTTTCAATCAAAAAGCATCATTTGCTAAAACTAAAAATGTCATCTTTTCATTAAAGAGTCATTTTTCATCATGCATTTCCCCTTTCCCCCAACCTTGGAACGGACCGGAGTAAAAGATCCTATCTTTACATCGTTCCTTCCATTAAAGGTTCACGATTTCTTTGGAAAGGGATAACCTTGAACCCTATATCTCCGATTATCGCTTAAGAAAGAGTATGAAGCCTCTATACGAGCTCGACCGTCTTAAAGCGTAGGATTGATGGGCTAAGGACCCTCCTTTTCTAAAGAACCTCATCTTTGACCAAAAGAGAGTCATTCTCTCGATCACGCAAGTCCCGAGGGTCCCGAGGTTAAAATGCGATGATCACAAGTCATAAGATGAGGACGGGATCATAATCCCAAATACATAAAATTCCAAGGAATCCCGAGCGACAACCAACAAATGGTTTGTACGTCCGGAAGACAACTTGGGACATTCCCCCCTTTTTCTCAAACACATGCACACAAGAAAGCACGCAAGCAAGCACGATTACTGAAATCTTGGGAGACTTGCTCCGGCAAGGCACTTTGGGTGAACGCCAAACGTTCTTCCCAAGGGGTAACTTAACCTCCGAACCCAAGTAAAAACCTTTTTTTCAAAGTTTTGAGGTAATCAAAATGGCGTGGCGACTCCGTTTTTCAAATAACTCGGATGTCTTCAAACTCGCGTGAATCCACAAAATTTGGGCACACATTCACACACCCCTAGGGCTTTCCGATCCATGAGTTTCCATTCTTCCTGATCTTCTTCTTCCGGTTTGACACCCTTCAGAGGCTTATAGAGGTCCTTGTTGTACAAAAGATCCTCAATCTGCATCCTCCAATATCCGTAGTCAGACCCATCGAATTTCTCAACCGCCTGTTTGTCCTTGCCCATTCTTGATTGCTTGGAACAACTCCCTTGATCTTGTAACCAAGAGCTCTGATACCAGTTGTTGTGAATATGGCCCTCCACTACCCAAGCAAACCACAAGAATAATTATCGCACACAAACAAAGCACAAGAAATCAAAAGCACAGAAAAGACACAAGAAATTGTTAACCCAGTTCACCAATTTGATTGGCTACGTCTGGGGGCACTACCAAGCCAGGATCTTGCACTATGATATGTAAATTTGTGTTACTATGAGAAAGGGGGCAGAACATTGCTTATATATGACCTAGGAAACAAACCAAACCCTAGACCAAGAAGGAAAAATGGACTGCTGAAAACGGGCCGAGCGCGGCCGCCCTCCAGGCCTGCGCGGTCGCGCTACTGTCCAGAAGATCTAACGCCTTTGACAAAACCTCCAGCGCGGTCGCGCTCCCTTTCAGCGCGGTCGCCCTCGAAGAATTCCCACCGAGCCACATGTTTCTGTCCAAGAGCGCGGTCGCGCACAACAGAAGCGCGGCCGCTCTTGAGTCCAGAAACCCCTGACGAAATTCTTCCCTTTTGCCCCAAAGTCTAGTCCGGTTGGTCCTCTATCCCAACAGCCTTTAGAACACTGATGAAAACAATAGCATTGTATGATGGGAAGCTTACAGTGGAGCAAGAAAACGTAACAGAATCTAACAGAATTGATCAATAAAGTCCTTGTAACTAGAAATAACAAAAGTTATTTGGATTATGTGGGCCCGGCCCGGCCCTGAATCCAAGCTTAGTGAGATCATTGATGACTCAAAGGATGTTTATCATGTGAATTCCAGTAAATTCATATTTTTAACTCCATAGTAGCATATTACTAAACAAAGTTAAGAGAGTAGGAAGTAGCTTGCTAGATAGAAAAGGATATAAGACCACTTACTTCTCTGGAACAACCCCTATAACAAGCTTCTTAATACCATGATCACTCACTAGATCCACAATTCCTTTCCATACATGGTCATTTTAAATGGTGACAATATGTGCTTTGACCTGCAAGACAACTACACTGGAAATGAAATAGCAAGAGAATGAGATTGAAAAGCCTTGCATATTTTCATATAGATATTGCATTGAATTTATACCCGCTGTTAAGTAACTGAATAGCACATGAAAGAAGTTATTCATCCAACTCTCTAAATCCACATTAACCAAAACAAAAATAGATGCCTAAGGGCATTCTTGTGGATTCAGCTTCTTCAAACGCACCAATTATGGAAATGGAATTCAAAGAAAAGTGAACAGAAGACTGCTATGGAGTGCAATTGGCATAGGGAATGACTCAGCTCTAATGTACTTGCAGGGCTAGTAAAAAGCTCTGCAAGTACTTGCAAATTGTAAACACGGTCATGACAATTGCTTCAAACACACCAATTATGCTAAGGCCCTCCATGTCACGACCGTCCCTAATATGAAAGCAATTGTCCCTCCATTGCATACCATGAGCTGTGGAGTTGAAAACTAATTATTGAATACCGACATGTAAACACCGGGAGAGCTAGTAAAAAGCTTATTGGGGCAATATAGCCCCTATTTGATTAAAAAAAAAATTCTAGTGCCCGGGATTTTAGTGCAATTTATTGAAACTTGCACCATTTATGTAAACAAAACCATGTTGATTTATGTAAATGTGTTTCCTTGATTCGTTACCTCACATGTATTTTGATTGTGCAGGAATGTGTATTGGGCTCAGTTATCGTGTCCAGCAGGTGATTGAGCTGAATCGGATCTGTACAACACAAGAAACAACCGTGAAACTGCGCCGGGGGTCTTCCGGCAAGCCCCTTCGGCGTGAGAATCAGCAAGTGGACTGGAAAATGGAAATATTGAGATGGTGAATGTGTGTGTACGTAAATATGCAGAAATGCATTACCTTTGTCCATGTTTCTGTTCCCATATTTATAGTGAATGTAGTGATATTAGGGTTTTCATTTGAACCGTTGGATTGGGTTGCTGCCAACCGTTGGATCAGCTCTATCTCCTAGGCGTACACGTGTCACGCTGGGATAGCTCCGCCTATGCAAGGACACTGCAGCGCCTGACACTGATAAGCAGCTTGCCTTATAAGGGAAAGTCAACCTGCACGCCTTTTGGCATTATTACTGGTTTTATGATTGTACGTGTAACAAGGCTCAGTGGTAGGTCTGACATTATCCCAAATTAACTAATTAATCAAGCTTGTTGAGGAAGCTAATCGAAGGGACGACCTGGAGCTGTACGTCCAATTGGGTCGTCTCCTTGAGAGATGACTCGACGAGCGAGCGGCATCGAGAGTTGGTTGTTCAATGACGACGATCACTCTTTGTTGAATGCGATCAGTTTGGCGCGGTGGGAAGGCTCATTGTTAGGTAGGCTTGATCACTCATTGGCGATGGCCTCTATCTGACGTATCGACGGGCTATGACCTAAACCTTTGCTCAAGGGTGTGTTAGCTCATCGCTTGGATGGGCTTGGTCGCTCAGTGGTGACGACCGCCATCCATTGTTGGACGGGCCATAACCCTGATCTTGATCTGACCCTTCGTAACTGGTCCTTTGGTGGGCCTGCTGGGCCCCTAGCTCGTAGCAAAGTATTGGGTTCGGTCCGTCACAGAATATTCCGTTCAGTGGCCCCCAACTCATGGGTCATCTTGACGGGCCAGGAGTTGTCGTTTTCCCTCCAAGGTTATCCGTACGACCGTCAATTTGAATTTTGAATTATGGTGACGTCAGCATTGATGACGTGGATGGCCAGGATCTCCTCATTAAGTGACACGCGTCTCCCGATGGGACATTCTCCTCGGAAATCACAAAGGGTATTTAATGCCCATCATTTCGCCATTTGGATTTCCTAGGTATAAACCCTTCTTCTTCCCCAAGTATAAAAGCTTCCCCCCTCCTCCATTTCAAACTTTTCGCGTCAGAATCCTTGGAGAGCAAATAGCAAGGGTGATTTCCGACAACCAGCAAGAAACACTCCGGCCACCGTGCAAACATTTTCCAGCGATAGTGACTATTCTGGCTTCACCACCTTTGGACAATCCGGCGGCGTGGATTAGGAATTTCTTTGATTTACCGCCGGTAAACTCATCGGAAAACCCATCTTCAAACCCAGAAACAGGTAATTTCCTTTGTTGCTCTTCATTTTCTGGGTATTTCTTGGGGTTTATGAACATCTTTAATGGGACCCAGGACTGTAAGCTTTGAGAGAGGGGTTAAATTTGGTTTTGGGTTAAATCATAGGGTTTATAAATGTGCTAGGGGGATTTAGAGAGAAATTCCATTGGCTGAATGTTCTTCAATCTTGTTGAAATTTGGGTTTGAGAATGAGCCTTTAGAGTTCCCAATAGGTGAGGCTCTTGGGGAGTTTGAGGAAGATGACCCAAGGGTAACGTATTTTAGGTCAATGAACGACCTTCCCAATCACATACGAGCCAACTACTCCTCGTCCCATCGTGATTCACTTAGGAACTTGGTTATAGGGGAATCTAGGTTGCCCATAGTTAGGTCGTCGCCTAAGAATGTTAGGACTGATTCCCCTTCTTTTTCTCCTTGTTTTATAGACATGGATCATGACGGCCGCCCTGATCAACCAGCCCAAGAAACAAACAAAGCCAGCACAAGTGCTGGGAGCACTAGGATCGTCGACGCCTTTCATACCAGTGTACGAGCTGGAAGGAATGAACGAGGCTTCGGAGGCGGGGCACAAGGTGACTGGGCTATCACCAAGGTCAGTACGAGGACTCCCAATACCGGGAATTTGATGATTGACTCTCTACGAGACTCCTTCAGGGTTCACGCTGCATCGTACAAGCTTGAGTATCTCAGTCAAAAGGAGTATGAGCCTCGTAGGCAGTCACTTCTTACCAGCAAAAAGAAAGGTTCTTTCTTCTACAAACAGTTCGAGCTTGGACTGAGGTTGCCCCTAGATCCCTTTATCAACGAGTTCCTCGAAGATTCAGGTTGTGTGACTATGAAGCTGAGTGGCAACACAGTTAGGGTTTTGTCTTGTTTCATTGTGGTCTGCAGATTTCTTGGCTACGAGCCATGTAATAAGGTGTTTCGTCAATATTATCGGACGAAACGATCCGTTAAGAATGGGAAGTCCGTAGTGAGTGTGTCGTCGATTAGGAATGTTCAAGGACTATTTTTAGACACTCAAAATAAAGTATATGGCTGGGATAATCACATGATCTTGGTGGAGAGCAGGGTAGGATGGCAATTTCCTTGGCCTGAAGATCAAAGTATGGTTACCGACGAGCATGTTTGGCCGGCTCCAAGGGCCGACGAGCTGAAAGAGAAGATTGATAATCTGCTGAGTCTTGGATGGGTGTCGTTCCAGGACATTGAAGCCTCTCACTGGAGGTATATAAGGGTCGGCATTATGTCTAAGCCGTCGAAAGGCCCCGATCCTTTGGTGAAGATAAACCTTAACACTCGTTACCCAGTCTGGGTCGTCCACCATGAGTTGAATTGGGAAGAAAACTGTGTCACTTGTGCGAGCGCGCGCCCAGACAATCCAGAGAATTCTTGCGCCAACCTTGAAATGTTTGGGGGTTGGGCTCTCAATACTTGTCTTTTTAATATGATATTCCGTCTTTTTATCTCGTCGTGAAGGACTTAACCTTTTTCCATCTTATTTGATAG